>VMDR010021107.1:0-17086 GCA_007922815.1 Macrotus californicus | reverse complement strand
GTGTGGTGAGCCTCTTCTTATTGGGGAGTATTCTTTTTCATTATGTATGATGCAAACGATTTGAAAGAACAGGCTCTAATATTCCATGTGTTCAAGGCTGGCTGGTGGGAGCAGTGTATCGACTCTATTCATTGACTTCTGTCTTACTTTACTTTTACTGTTGTTTCTACATTAAGTAGAGACATTAGGCAGGGAAGGCACTTCTTCATACAAACACCTACTGTTTGGCTAGTGCTTAAAAGCTTTTTCCATTACTTGTTGTAACTAGCTCACATGTTTGCTCAAGGATTTCATGATAGAGGACTTCCTTTTTGCCCAGGTGTGCAGAGATTTTTATATTTTGATAGAGTATCATTCCTGTATCTCTTCCAAGGTGGAGTTTTATTGTTTCCTATGCTCAGAAATAATGTTGTAATTATAAGACAAAGCAAGTGTATAGATGGAGTCATTTTTGGATTCAGTAGTAAACTGAGTCCAAACATAAAAAGTATAATTACAGTATAGGGGTAATGTTTATATATTTAAAATATCAGTGTTCAAATATTTGTTGTGATTTGAAACAATCATTTTAGTGTCTTTGATGGTTTTTATTATCAACTATGATTGACATATAACATTAATTTCAGGTGTACAACATAATGATTCAATAATTATGTATTGTGAAATGACTATCATAATGTCTAGTTAACTTAAAAATATTCTATTTAAAAATTTGAATAGTTAATCTGCACATGTGCTTGAAAGCTAGAAAAAAGACAGTGTATACAATTATGTATATATTCCTTTTGTGTTTTACACAAATGGAGCATACTATATACACTGCTCTGCAATTGGCCTTTTTCAGATATCAAACATGCCTTGGAAATCTTTCCCTGTTAGAGCACATGGAGATTTCACATTCTTTTGAGTGGCTGCAGTCTATGTGGTAGTTGGGTGTACCTTAGTGCAGTCCCCTGCTGATGGACGTTTAAGCTGTAACCAGCCTTTGACAATCACAAATAATGCTGTGTGAATATATTATGTATCCATCTTATCATGTATGTAAGAGTTTTTCTCTTGGCATATTCCCAGCATTAAAATTGCTACATCAAAGGCTATATAAACTTGTGATAGATTTTGCTAAGTTGCCCTTTATAGATCTGTTTGCTCACATTCTTTTTTTTTTAAATATATTTTATTGATTATGCTATTACAGTTGTCCCATTTTCCCCCTTTAGTCCCCTCTGCCCTGCACACCCCTTCCCACCCACATTCCCCCTCCCCTTAGTTCATGTCCTTGGATCATATATATGAGTTCTTTGGCTTCTACATTTCCTATATTATTCTTAACCTCCCCCTGTCTATCTTCTACCTACCATTTATGCTTCTTATTCCCTGTACCTTTTTCCCCTCTCTCCCCACCCAGTCCCCTGATGATAACCCTCCGTGTGATCTCCATTTCTGTGATTCTGTTCTTGTTGTTTGCTCATATTCTTGCCAACACAGTATATTATCAATTATTTTGCCAATCTGATGTTTTAGTTCCTTTGCCAGTCTGACAGGTGAAATGGGTACCCCCTTGTAGTTTAGTGTACACTTTCCTATGAGTGAGGTTGAGCATCTTTTCAAATGCTTTCAGAGGTATTTATATTTCCTTTTAGTGACTAATCTGTCCCTATCCTTTGGGTTGTTGCTCTCTTATTGATTCATGTGAGTTCTTTATATAGTAAAGAAATTAGTTCTTTCTGACATGAGCTGTAAATCCAGTGTTTTTCCCACCTCATTATTTTTATTTTCCCTTTGCCTTTGACATTTCTTGCTATGCAGAATTTATCATTACTGTCGTTAGCCAGAAATACAGCTTTTGTTTTTTGACTTCTGATTGCAAACAGAGAAAGGCCTTCCTACTCTTGTAGTATGAAAGCTTCCTTTCACATTTTCTTCTATTACCCTCTTCCATTTTCCCATTTAAATATTTTATCCACCTGGAATTCAACTTTGTTTAACATGAGCCATTGTACTTTTCTGTAGATGGCTGTTGTATTTTTCAGGGTCTAGTCAGGAAGGAGAGAGACCACTTTAGATATTTCCAACAGAAAGAAGTTAATAAAGGGATTTGGTCCCACAGATATTAGAAAGCTGAAATGCTGAGGTAACTAGAGATAATAACGGCAAGAAGCAGCTACTACCTTCAGAGTTGGGGAAGCAAAGGGAAGAGGTAAAATGACTAGAGCACAGGCGTTCAGAAGAGGATCTGCACTGCAGAGGGCTCACTGCCCAGCTTCTGCTGGTACCTCTGAGAGAGCTCAGTGAGGCTGGTTCTAGCAGAGCTGAGGAAGCCGGCACTGAAGCTGGAGCTAACTGCTACTGCTGGGGCGACACCGTCCGAGACGCGACACAACAGGAAGGAACTCCCCTTTCTCTCCTTCCCCCCTTTATTATCCCTCTAATGACTCTTCTTGGCAGAACCAACAGGAAGCAGCCAGCACAGGAGTCTGGGAAATGCAATTTGTAGAGCTCCAGACTCAGTATTACAGAGTAGAATAAAGATAAATGGTTTTACAACTGAGAGATAATAAGTAAATAAGCATTAAATTAAGGAATCAAATTTTCCAGACTTTTTGAAATGTCACTTCAATCCCATAATACAATGATTTTCAAATGGCGTGCAACAAGAATTTTTAAAACATGCAACGCATGAGTATTTAGTCAGGGACACTGACCTCTTTTTCCTTAGATTGTCAAATCAACAAATGACAACAGCCAATACAACAATAGCCATCAGATATGAATGAATCAAAATTACAGCTTTTTTTTGTCAGATCAGCAAAAAATATGTTTTTTGGCTTGCCACAGAATTTTAGTTATTAGTTTATGTGTGCCATGAGATGAAAAAGGTTGAAAATTGTTGATCTACAGGAATGTTGAAGTCACCAAGAAATTTGACAGAAGCAGTGTTAGAGAGGGTAATAGCAATCTAGGAGTTAACATCTTGGAAAAAGAGAGTGAATGACCCTGGAGATGTGAGTGGCACCTAGCTACAAAAAGAAAGGACACAAACTGATTTTGTCATGAGATTAAAAGCCAGGATATGCTAGGGAAGAGAGGAAAAGAATGATCTAGAAGAGTGATGCAGAGCAAGGTGGACATCTACTTCCAGGCCCCCGGTATGAGAAGAACGGAAGAGAAGCTATTAATGTTTCCTGAGGGTTCTTGGGGGAAGCAGTGTTTTCAGGCGAGTGTCGGGGTTCCCTCAGGGAAGCGGTTCTCAAAGTTGTCTGCAGGTGCTGGGGCCGCTCTCCAGACCAATAAAATAACAACTTCTGGAAGTAGGAGGCAGGCGTCAGTACTTTTTAAAAAGTTTGTATGGTTTCAATGTGCAGTCAGATTTGAAAATCCCTGCCTTAGAGCAAGGAAGTGAAGGGAGCATTCTCAGAAGAGTTCGTGAACGTAGATGAAGTGGCTTAGTAGTTGAATCTGAATTTCAAAAAGCACAGTGAAAGAATTTCAAGAGATGGGGATGGTGAGTTATAGGATTAGAAAAGATGATGATTAGGGTTAGATGCACATTTGAGTTTGGGAGGTGAGGGGTGTGAGTTTTTCCTCGTTTTTTTACTTGTACCTAAATTACCATGTGCTGTACTTTAGCAGCTGCAGTATCGGGAATACACAATTGTTTTTGTTATTCTTGACTTTGGTGAGTCCTTTGGAGCTGTGGCTAGAGAAAGCAATGCCAAACATATCAGGAAGAGATGCTTCAAATGGTGTTGCTGTGGTAAAGTCATCCAGGGACGGAAGCCTTCATAAACGATCCCCATGAATATGAGACCGTCTGTGAGACGGCCACTAGAACTTGAGTGGGGAAGAGCGAGCCTGTGTCGCTGTAGCTACATGGTGCCTTGCGAAATTAGCTCTTGAGATTGAGCATGTGTGAAGAGCGGCTGCAGAAAGAGGGCTGAATGTTTATTAGCCTTGGAGGTCCTGGAGAAACCGGAAGGAAATCTAGGGATGTTCCTGTAATGTTATTTAAGACCAGCCACTGTTGAGCATAAAATGAGTTCAGCATCAAGAAATCTGCCAACACTGGTTGTCTGATCTCACCCACCTGCCTCTTCTATTTAGTCATCTTCACCATGCTTTCGTCTGACCACGGGCTTGTGGGTGATGAAGCAAGACAGTGACAGCTCAGTTAAGGTTCCCAACCGCAAAACCACAGCAGAGGTCAACGCATATGAATTGTCTGAAACAATAATATTTGGCAACTTGGTAACTACAAATAAGCAGCAGGAGTTTGAAATAACTAAGGGGACCCTGAGCCATTTTATTGAATCTATCATAATTAAGAAAGTGCTTTGCCTGAAAGTTCCTATCTGTTAATATGAATGTTGGCCAGTAGTTCTTAGTCACTTATTATGAAAAAGCTGATGCAGTGGGAACATTATAGAAGTTAGTAAAACAGAGATTTTTAAATATCAGAACTCATGGCATGCTGTTTGATAAGGCTCAAGCTTAGGCTATAGTAAAAAAAAAATTTCTAAGCATCTGCAAATAATGAGACTGTGATATATGACATGCTTAACCAGAGTGATCCCACTTTAAATGATGCCTGGTTATTGGGAGTCGTTACTGATAAGTTTATAACAAAATCAAGTTTATTCAACATCTTCCTTCAAGAGCACTGTAAAAAAATTGGTTACTGTCGGAGCTGCATATGGGGAAATCATGCTTGGAAATAATACTTTACATATGCACTAATGTGAAAATTAAGGTAAAAATATTGACTCACATATTTTGAGCTCAGCAACCACATTCTTATTGCTAATAGGGACAAATAATGTATTTGAATACAGAGTCAAGTTTTAGTGAAATATCAATTCCTTTGTAGGGCATTGATTTGATGGCATGTCAGGATTCATTCAAGTGTGCCTAATGGCACTGAAATACTTATTAAAAATTGACTTGGCCTAAAAAAGTTGCACATTTTGCATTTTTAAAACTAATTAATTAGCATATGGATTAATTCCTGCTTGAGATTGTTGTAGTATATTTACTAGTGATTTAGTACAATGGAGAGCTCTCTGGTCTGAGAATCAGGACACTTGGGTTCTGACATACAATCAACAACTGATTAGTTGTACCCCTTGGGCCAGTCACTGACTTCTCTGAAACTGTTTCCTTAACAGTAAACTGAGTGGTTAAAATTCTTTCTTACTTTAAATATGATTCTATGAATCAAATGTTTTGCTAAGGTTTGGAGCCATTTAGGTTGGTCAAAAACTGGAATCAAAGCTAATCGTTCCTCATGACTTCACTGTGCTATCCCATGCTCTGGGATTTTTCCCTCATCCTTCCTTCCAAAAGGTGGCTTGACGAACAAATAGCTACAGGAATTACCTTCCCAAATCTCATTTCTACTGGGCTATAAAGTCATGCAAGCACAGGATTATGTCCTACTCATTCGGGATCCATCACAATACCCTGCAGAATAGCAATTGTACATATAGTTGCTAAATGAATAATTAATAAATAGAAGGAAGAAAGGAGAAAGGGAGGGAAGAAAGTAATAACTACTGCTCCATGTACGGTTTGCACAGGTACCAGTGGAAAGAGAGGTGGTGGCTACGCCCTTCAATTTTCATCCAAGAAGGGAATAGGACAAATCAAAGAGATGTTTGATAAAGATTTTACTTAATTACTTGTAGAGGCATGATCAGGTATAATCACAGTAGAGTTCTTTATTTCAAACAAATTCAACATTTTGGAATTCAAGTCCAACATAATTATATGATTCTTTCCTTGAAATTTAAAAATGTTCTGTTTTGGTATTAGATTTTGATCGCCACTTGGGCTAAAGTTTCAGGTAAGAAGAACTGAGAAAACTGAAAAAGACTGAATCGAAAGATGAACATGTAAAAATAGAGAAAACCCAATCAATTTATTGAAAAACAAATAAGACACAACTCTTAGTTCTGGTGAAATTAATATTAGCATCAATAGCATCTCAGTCTTCTTGAGCTTTACATTACATTTGAATAAAAAATAAAGTGGTATTCATTTGAGGTTCTATATTGAACATATATATACACGGAGACCCCATAAAATATATCCAGTTCTGGGGGTTGGCTGCCTAGATTTGCATCCCAACACCACCACTTGTTAGTTTTGTTACTTTGGGCAAATCGCCAAATGTCTCTGTGCCTGCCTCAGATCTCTTATCTACAAAATCAGTACCTATCCGAAAAGGTTATTGTGAGGTTTAAATTTGATAATGTTTGCAAAGCACTTTACATATTTCCAGTTACTATTAACTGTTCGATACTATTAGGAAGAGAAAGAGAGATAGATACACAGAGAGAATGGTGTATGTTTGTTGACATTTGTATAAAATATTATAAATACAGGCATAAAAAACAATAATGAAAAAATCCGCTTTAAGTTATTAATAGAATTAGCCTGGAGAGTGGAATTTTGAAAGGATGTGGCATACACTTCCACTTTATTAAATGTTGGTTCTATAATGTTGATTTTTTAAAATAATCAACATTTATTACATTATAACTTTAAATCTTTAAAGTGACATCTAAAAAGATAATTTACCCAACAAAATTAATTCAAAGAGAGTGCATTTAAATAAGTTTATGCAGAATCAAGGCAGCAGAAGAGACCCTAAATAACAATTCCTTCTGGGGGAGGTAGGCAATATTCCTATGCACATTCAAATCTAGCTCATCCTTTGTTAGGTAGGATATTGCAATTTCCACCAGAGTTGAGACACTTGATCACACCTTACCACTCACCTAGTGAGGAGCCGGGCTAGAACTCAAGTGCCCTGATCCCATCAGAGCCCCTGCACTGCTTTATGACAGTCACAGTGTTGGTCACTCCCCTCTGAGCCCCAGTTTAAAGTGACAAGCAATAACTCACTAACATAACCTTGAAACCCAGCAGAGCAGGGGGTGACATTTTCTGATGAACTGGATCTATATAAAGACATGGGTGAAAACTCTCAAATATATAGTCACCATTCTGGCGATTTTTTATATCTTGTAAAGTTTTAGTACGTTTATGTTTTAGACTTTTGTGGCTGATAGACGGACACTTTTCACCTTGTAGATGATTTAACATGGTTAGCCTTGGTTGAGATCTCATTCTTCTGGCTGCAGATTCACAAGATCCCCCAAAGAGTCTATTCAGTCATTGTGATGCATTCTTGTCGCATTTAAGACTAAGCCCTAAAAGCTCTGCTTTGTATACTTGATCTGTAGCGACCTTTAGAGTTTGCTGCCCATTGAAGTGAAGGTCTTCCTTGTGAAATCATAGAATGGTGCCCCAGTTCACTTTCTGTTACTTGATATCACTGAACAAAACTACCATTATCAGTATCTGAGAGAAAAAAGATATGGTACCCTGTCTCTTTAAAAGTTTAAGAATAGCAAGCACAGTAGAGTTAATTCTTTTGGGGGCTGTGCCTTGAGAATTTTCTGGCTCAGAATCAAGCTACAGATAATTAATTATGTCAGTGAAAAGCTCCGATGGCCTGTTCTCTTCAGAGAAAAGTGACATCATCCATAGAATTCTCTGGCAATAAAGAAGAACAAAGCTGTGAGTGCAGGAAATAACAGACAGATGTCCATGAGTGCATATTTTATCTACTTCAAAGTGTGTTGCAAGAAGTCATGCTCCAGGGTTGGGCTGTCTTCCAGCAGCAGTGGCTTGGCAAGGGGTCTTGGAGAATCAGAGAAATAAGTTTACATGATAGAGTTCACTGCCTCACACGCTGGCCTGAAGATAGAAGCGCAGCATTTTTAGGGAAGTTATTAAAGAGACGACACTGCTCAAGAAATGTTGGCGAGATCATGACAAGCCAATCGAGTTGTGGAGTGTGGACCAGATGGGGGCAGTACTATTTGTGGAGCAATGTTATGGTATAGGAAACGTTACCCAGCGAATTTCATTCCAGGGCCTTCCCTTGCTTTGTGCTCATATCATAGTTTCACAGAAAACTTTTACTGACCCCCACAGCAATTGCTAGTGGAAAGAATAAATATTTTGAAATCAAATAACTCCATTTCTTATGAATCATGTGACCTTGGGCAAGCTATTTAATGTCTTTGAGCCTTATTTTTTATCTGTAAAATGGGATTAAGAAAAATAAATTAAATAATACCTCTAAAAAATATTGTTCATACTAGGGTGCAATGTGAGTATTGGTGGTTACTAAATTCAACTCTGTCCCTCCTGAAAAATGTGAGTTCCATATATTATACATGTAAAACCAGAGGTATTAGTTGAAATAGATGTTCACCTATGCAAGCAATTTTTGGAATGAGAGAAAGATCAATGTTTCAAAATTTCAGGTATCCGAGGACCAGAAATTCTGCTAATAGAGATGTTGTCCTCCAATTTGAAACTACCCATTTCAAAAGCTTTTTAATGATATTTTATCTGATTTAAAAAACAAAATCAGTTCAGTATAGATTATTTAGAACATACATTCTCAATGAGAGTGCTATTGTTCCTAATTGGGTAAAAACGTGTCCTTAGAGGGAGGTAAAGAAATTTTAGATGTGACAATGGTTTGTGGTCCTCAAAAAGACCACAGTCCAGCCCTGGCTGGTGTGGCTCAGTGAATTGAGTGCTGGTCTGCCAATCAAGATGCCATTGGTTCAATTCCCAGTCAGAGCACAGGCCTGGGTTGTGGGCTAGGTTCCCCAGCTGAGGATGTGCAAGAGGAAGCCGATCAATGTATTTCTCGTATATTGATGTTCCTTTCCTTCTCTGTCTCCCTCCCTTCTTCTTCTCTCTCTTTCTCTCAAAAAAAAGTAAATAAATAAAATATTTAGGAAAAAAAGACCACGGTACACTATAGTTTAAAATTTCATAAGGGAGGCAATTAGGAGAAACACATGCAAAAATCTCCTTAGAAAAATAAAACTGAAAACGTTTAAGAAACACTGACTTAGAAATATTAAAAAGTTGCTCTGACTGGTGTGGCTCAGTTGGTTGGGCATTGTCCCACAAAATGGAAGGTCACAGACTCAGTTCTCAGTCAGGGTGCGGGCCTGGGTTGCCGGCCTGGTCCCCGGCTGGGGCTCATGCAACCGGTCAGCGTTTCTCTCACACATCCACGTTTCTCTGTCTCTTTCTCCCCTCTTCGCTTTTCTCTAAAAATAAATAAGTAAATATTTTAAAAAAAGAAATATATTGAAAAGTTACAAAGAAAAATATCAATCACTCATAATTATACCAATCTGAAAAAACAACTGTGAATATTTTGGTATTTTTCTACACATATTTTTTTACATAATTGCAAGCACAATGAACATACAAATTTGAATATATATTTCTTATAAGCCTTTCCTACATCATTTAACATTTGATGTCAAATGAAATTTTAATGAAATGAATTTTTTAAGTCTGTAAAATATATTATCCTATGGGAATATTATATTTTACTCAAATATATCCTTATTACTGAATATTTAGGCCATTTCTAATTTTTTACTGTTATAAACACCATTTCAACAAACAGATTTGGGTATGAATCTTTGTTCTTCTTGTTAAACTTTTCTATTAAAAAAGACATGAATATTTTAAAAGTCTCTTCTGTGCATCTATGGCCAAATTGTTTTCCAGAATCCACATGACTTCCCCACAAAATTATGAGAATTCTTATTAGCCAAACTTTCTCTTGTAAAAACTATTGTAGTTCTAAAATGTGTCCTGATTCAGGGGTGAGCAATGGTGCCTCAGTATTGCTTTCATTGCATTTCTTTAGTTGTTAGTTAAGTTGAACTATTTCCTAATGGACATGCTATATATCAGAGAATTATCTATTTATACCTTTTGTATATTTTTCTGTTGAGACTTGGAGTTTTTCTCACTGACATACCAGGTCTGTCCAGAAAGTTGCCAGCCATGTAATATAAAAAATGGAGACATTTATTGAAGAAGATACAAGAAATGTTGCACCTAAGACAATGACACCTTAGTCCCCTTCAAAGTAGGCACCTTGGGACCTCACACAGTTCTCTCAGCAGCTCCTCCATTGTCAAAACACTCTGCAAAATCCTTTGTTGGAATCACCATCATCTGCCCCTTCGCATTTTTCCCAAATCTTATCAACGGTCTGAAATCTCCTCCTTTTTGAAGGTGATTTTAGTTTTGGGAAAAGCCAGAACTTGCAGAGCACCAAATCTGGGCTGTAGGAGGGCTGAGTCACCCGGTGATTTGCCGTTTCACAAAAAATCTCTGCATGAGATATGATGCGTGAGTGAGCACATTGTTGTGATAAAGCTACCAATCACCAGTTGCCCATAGCTGCGGCCTTCTGAATCATCTGAATAGTTTCCGTGGAGATATGTTTGAGCTTAACTCAAAATCTGATGCAGATTTGTTGCTCTACTCACTCAGTCATTTTGAATGTGACAGCCACACAGCACACATGCTCACTCAATGGCATCTACCACCCCTACTGACTAGTACAGTGAAGTCATCATTGTTCACACATGCATTCCAGTGCACTCTCCTCGCCTGCCAGGTTACATTGATATCTTGCAAACCATTCTCATTATATTAACAATGGCTGGACTTTTTCCAGACAGGCCTCATATGTAAACTCTTTATAATTAAGATTGTCCTATATCTGTCACAGACATTATAAAATTTCCTCTTTTTTTGTCATTTAATTGGCTATGATTTTGTTTTACTTGTAGAAACTCTGATCTTTCTCTTTCTCATTTCAGAGAAAATCTTTTACCTCATGCAGAAGTCAGATAACTACCCATGTATATTCATTCATTCGCTTGACTTTAACAGAAAAAAACATAAAATGAAGTTACATATTGATTAGTTGATGAAAATGTCATGACAAGAAGCATGTGGGAACCTAACTCTATTTCCCCCAGGATCAATGATGCAGTATTTTCTAACTCAGTGTTTGTGGTAACTTTACAGAAAATAACTCCTACGAATAGTGAGAGGAAACTGTATTTCATATCTATTTGTTCCTCATATACAACAAGGAACTTGAATCATGGGGAGATTTGACAAGAAGTTCATGAACATTGATGAAAGTAATAAGCCAGTATCTTTGGAATCTAAGCTTTCTCTAGTGAAAGATAGAATATGGACTTTTATAAAGCTATTCTACCCTCAAAGGAGAAAATGAACATGCTTAGAAAAAGGGAAACACAGGAAACCGTTGTTTAATATGTAGAATACATACATATAACACAGACAGAGTTCATTCATACACTTAACAACTGTTGAGTACCTGCTTGTGTCGGTCACTGTACTAAGGGCTAGGGACACAAAAGAGAAAAGAGGCTTCTGCCTTCACCGAGCTCTCAGGGAGAAAACAGGCAATGGTAATAAAAAAGTGGTGAGCACAGTAATAAGAGAAGTATCAGGCATCAGAAATGGCAGTTCTATAAATTGTATGCCCATTCTCAAATCACAGAGCATCCCATAGCTCCTAAACACTGGCACTTATGAAACAATAGACATGAGATTTTTTAAAAGATGTAATTTATTTATTTTTAGGGTGAGGGGAAGAGGGAGAAAGAGAGGGAGAGAAACATTGATGTGTGAAAGAGATACATAGATTGGTTGCCTCTTACACGCCCCCTACTGGGGACCTGGCCCACAACCCAGGCATGTGCCCTGACTGGGAATCAAACCAGCTACCCTTTGGTTTACAGGCTGGCACTCAATCCACTGAGCCACACCAGCCAGGGTGAGATTTTCTTGTTTAAGAAATGTTTTAAATGTGCCCATCACTGGTCCAACATAGGGAAAAAGAAACATAACTGTAGGAGGAGATGTAATCAATCACATTTTCTCTTCAAAAGTGTAGATTTGGTATTTCAAATTATGACATGACATTCGAAGGCAAATACTGCTCATAAAAAGCAATTGGCAAATAACAGATAATATGGATGTTTTATGGCTTTTCAGTGACCTCCTTTCTTTAAAAAAGGACATTCCTAGTAGAAGCATTGATTGAAATTTTATTAAACATCAAATATGAATTTTTTCAAAATTACCAAATCTATATTTCATACTTATTTTTATTTTATTTTCCTAAATCAGCAGGCTTGACTTTGGCTGCACCTTCACACACAGGCCACGCCTGTGTTCAGCGTGAGTGCCAGCACAGGATGTGCTGTTCAGCATTGCTTCTTACAGGTGCCAGGTTTTAAATAGAATGCTCAGAAAAGGTTAGAAAAAATGGTGTCATTTCTGCTGCAACATAATCTTTTGACAGTGGTGATGAAGAAGCTACAGACTAGAGTAAACAGTGCAGTCCAAATTCTCGAATTAGAGAGGGAGCTGCTCCTTCCAGTCACATCAACAAATAGGGCAGGAGGCTCGGACGCACAGGGCAAGGCAATGTGGATGGCCAGTTGGGTGTTAGGTCTGTGGCACAGGATCTCAGACACTGTCATGAGTGGTCTGGGCAATCTCAGTACAGGGTACTGAGAGCAACAGGGACGAGAACTGCCTTGGCCTTTGACTTACTGATTCAGTTTGTGGAAAGGCTTTTAGTTGCGTTGCCCAGTAGATCCAGCAACCCCACATTAGCCAATTCAGCCTTTTATTGGGCATCTACAGTATTCCAGGCACTTTATTCGTCACTTCACATGTACTTCGTTCTCATACAGGTGAGGAAACCGAAGTTCAGAGCTAACCTGCTAAAGGTCACATAGCTGTAGTAAATTGCAGAGCCATAATTTGTCTGTTTGACTCCCAAAAAGCAGGGTAATTAACATTTGCCAGGTACCTTTGGACATTAGCCCATGTAAAACCTGTGAGGTAGCTACTGCTATGCCCATTTTATAGCTGAAGAAACTGAGTTCAGAGAAGCTAACTCACTTGTTCAAGGCCACACTGGCAGTGGTGCTGATACATTTTCTAACTCAAGATTCCTAAGCATATGTTCTTCCTGCCACATTGCTTTTCTTGAGTAGAAGTAAAAATAAGGAAAAAACTAGCTCCAAGTTTACATCAGGAAGTTGTTTAAAGGGAAAAACAAAAAACAGGTGGGTTAAGGAATCATATAACAATATACATTTTTAGTATACCAGAATAATTGATACTTAGAGTACTCAAAATGACATGAACTTATGTACGTTATATTTTTAAGAAGGAAGGTACTTTTATAATTCATTTCAGGATGCTCTTATTCCCAAACCCGTAAAATGAAAAAGCTCTAGTGTTTAAAGTGCTAACCTTTGATTACTTACAAAAGTAAATATCCAGTATCACATTCCCTGTAAGTTTGTAATGGCTGAGATTTTCTTATATTTTTGTTTAAAAAATGAAACCCTGCTTGTTCTAAGTTGACCAAATGTATGTTACAAATGTAGGATTCATTTAGGTCAGAAGCTGAAGTGAACACATCAAAAAACATAACAAATGCAAAGGAACTCAATGTCATGTGAGTCAAATAAACCTCATGTATAACTCTATCTAGACAATGTAGTCTTACCTTGTTTCGTTGAAATATTTTCTCTTTTGGAAAAGTATTACTCATATTTTTCAGCCCACATCAGTCAGAGGTTAAAAATAAAATTAAAGAAAATAAGCTTTTTCCTCCCCCGCCTGTCCCCTCACCTGCTCTGTGGAAGTAGGCTAATAGTCCTCGGATATGCTCACTGGACTATCATCTGGCATCTACCACTTCGTCCTGTTTCCAGCTCTGACCCTGCTGCTCCTGTGCGGTCCTGTTGGAAGCACGGCCAACACTGTGCTTTCCCTTCTGCTCGTGTCAGTTGGTGTCTAGTTGAGGGCTGCTCAGGCTGATGTCCACACTGAAAACGTGTCACAAGATATAGAGAGGGCTGCCCCTTCCTGCCTCCCCCTTCACTACTGAGGCTCGATGTCCTGAATTCTTTCTTACCAATTCCTCTAGTTATTATTTAAGTCTTTTATGGTAGTTCCTCACACTGGGTCTCAGGCGTGGGTCTAGGCAAGGGTCTGGGGGTGGGGCTGGAGGGGAATCTGAGTGACAGACTCCCTGCTGCACTCAGACTCACCCTTCCCCTTTGACCCTGCCCCATTGTCCTGCGACCAAAATGGTGCCCTTGCTCCCTTGGGAAGAGTTCTTTCCCAGGAAAAGCCTAGATTCCTCATGCAAATAGCCCTGTGGCAGAGCCAGCCTGCCAGTCAATCCTCCAGACAGGATTACATCGAAGGATTTCACTCAAGCTTGAAAAGTAACTTCTGGAGACCATCTGAAAAGGAGACAGTCATAGGGGAAAGTGAGGATGTGGAGAAAATTTAACCCAGTAAGCAAACTGGTATATACCAGGGATGCCTGTACAGAGAGAGATGTCTGGTGCAGATGCTTTATCTGTCCTGGATCTCATCTGGCTGGTTTGTGTTGATGGGATTTAATTTGTGGGCCTGGAGAAACAACCTCAGTAAGAAAATAATCATCTAGTTGTGCCTTAGTGATAGCTTCCCTCATGTTTTAAGGAATTCAGTTTCTCAGCTGGTTCACAGAAAGCTGGACTCTAACTCCTGGGCCTGGTTACATATAGGGGTGGGCAGTTCAAGGGCTCTGCTCAAGGTCTTTATTAGCACAGATCAAAAAGGCTGAAGTCATTTGGAATGTGAGAAATTTTGTACTGTAAAATCACAGCACTGCAAGGGGATACTATGACCTTATCTAATTTCTAATCCAGCACACAGTAGCTGTCCTATATCCCAACATGTGTAAAAAAGCTATTTATAGCTATTTATGTAGCTATATATAGGTATTTATGTAGCTATATATAGCTATTTACATCCCAATGCGTGTAAAAAAGAAAAATGAAGAAAACCACATAAATAATGAAAATGCATTTAAATCCATGGTTGACTATGACTTTCAGATAGCTAATCACAAGAAAAAGATGATAGCACTTTTATAATTTAATACAAGGAATTCAACTTTTTTTAAAGTGGTAATCTCTAGACAAAGGATTGAGAATGATTTTTATTTTCTTATTTGAATTTTCTTGGGTGTAAATGAGTTGCTTTTAATTTTTAAGAAATTGTGGTAAACATACATAGGATTTACCATTTTAATCATTTTTAAGTGCATAGTTCATTGACATTGAGTGTATTCACCCTGTTGAGCAACCTCATCACCATCCACCTCCAGAATTTTTTCACCTTCCAAATCTGAAATTCTGTACCCATTAAATGATAATTCTCCCTGCCTTGCTCCCCTACCTCTGAAAACCACCGTTCTACTTTCTATCTCTATCAATTTAACTTTTCTAAGTACCTCAGGTAAGTGGAATCATTCAGCAGTTGTCCTTTTGTGACTAGCTTATTTCCCTTAGCATGGTTATCTCCCAGGTTCATCTGTTTTGTAACATATCAGAATTTCCTTCCTTTTCAAAGGTGAAATAACATTGCATTGTGTGTATGTCACACTTTGTTCACCCACTCATCTATCAATGGATATCTGAGTTTTTTTCCCCCTTTGGCTATTGTGAAGAATGCTGTTGTGAGTGTGGCTCTGCTTTCAATTCTTTTGGGTATGCACCCAGAAGTGGAATTGCTCAGTCATACGCTAATCTACTCTTAACTTTTTGAGGAACCACCATACTGTTTTCCATAGTGATTAAACTACTTTACGTGTTCACCAGCAGTGTACAGTATTCCAGTTTATCCACAACTTTGTTAATGCTTTTCTTTTTTTTTGTATGGAAGCTATCCTAATGGGTATGAAGTGGCATCTTACTGTGCTTTTGATTTGCATTTCCCTACTGATTAGTGATTTTTAGTATATTTTCAGGTGCTTGTTGACCATTTGCATATTTTTTTTTAGGAGAAATGTCTATTTAAGTCCCTTGCCCACTTTTTAGTTAGGTTGTTTTTGTGGTTGTTGCTGCTGCTGCTGAATGGTAGGCATTCTTTATATAGTCTGGATACATATGGTTTGCAAATATTTTCTCCCATTCTGTGATTTGTTGCTCACTCTGTGGATTGTGGTCTTTGACACACAGAAGTTTTAAATTTGGAGATAGTTCGATTTATCTATGTTTTCTTTTGTTGTCTGTGCTTTGGTGTCACATCCAAGAAATCACTGCCAAATCCAGTGTCATGAAGTTTTTCCCTTATACTGTCTTCTAAGCATTTTACCTGTACCTTGCCATGTATAATGTGCACAATTTTGCCAAAACTTTTGAGGGAAAAATAAGGATTCTCATTATACCTGGGTAGTACCTGAAATACCTTGTGTCTGTTCTTGTGTTTTGTAATTATTTGTTACATAAAAATTTCTCATACCATGATATGTTAAAAAAATAAATGCTAAATTTCCTTTGTAATACAAAAAATAAGTACCTAAATATAAATAAATAATTGAATTAAAAAATTAAGACAAAAGATTTTTTTTCCTGAAAGTTTGTGCTAAAAACATTGGTGTGCATTATACATGGCAAAATAGGGTAGCTCTTACATTTAGGTCTTTGATTCATTTTGAGTTAATTTTTGTATGTGGTACAATATAAGGGTTCAATTTCATTTTTTTTTTTTTGCATGTGGCATCCTTATTAAAAATCATTTGACCACATATGCTAGGGCTTATCTGTAGACTCAATAATCTATTCCATGGCCACTGGTCTATATGTCTGTATTTATGTCGGTACCACACTGTTTTAATTATTGTAGCTTTGGAGTAAGTTTTGCAATTGGAGGTATGAGACCACCAACTTTGTTCTTTTTCCAGATTGTTTTGGCTCTTTGAGGCCCCTTGAAGTTCCATATGCATTTTAGGATGGATTTTTCTGTCTCTGTAAAAAGCGCTATTGGGATTTTGAGGAATTTTACCTTTAAAAATTCGAGCATTGTGGTGATAATACAAGCAAGTTTTACATGAAAAATAGCATCTGCTTGTAATGTTTTAATAAATTATTTCTTTTGGATGATTTTCAGTCTGAAGTGTTAGAAAAGAATGACCTTTAGTGAACAAGTTGCATAGAGACAATTCGGCTATTACTGACCACATAGTTGTGGAGAGAAATTTCTCTAGAGAAAGCAAAAGACACATTTTTGGCTTCAATGGCCCTTTAAACTAACTATGCCTAAATCTTCTCCTTGTATGTTG
>VMDR010021105.1:0-17074 GCA_007922815.1 Macrotus californicus | reverse complement strand
TGCACGGCAAATCCTTAACCCAAAAACAAAAAAAGAAAAAAAATAGAATTCTAAAAACTTAGTGAACAATTAAGTGTTTCCATTTTTGTTAAGATTAAAAAATCCAAATGGATATTATACTGTGTGAAGTTTAAAATATATGGAATTTAATATATAAAAATTGATAATATGATTTAACCTGGTACCAACCACTTACTAACTGGATTACCTTGGGAAAGTTGTTAAGTCTTTATTATTCACAGTTTCCTCAATGCAATAAGATATGCAAATTAGCAGTCACACAGATTTTTCTCAAAGAGTAGTAATGAAAATAAAATGACATGATGTATAAGTGAATGTACTTACAAACCATATAAAAGAAAGAATTTATTCATTTCCAGAATAAATTTTGCTTCTGGAAGACTTTTCAAGTCTGGTCAATATCTATTTAAAAAATCAATAAATACATTGTACAATGTGAAAATCATTCTGGTTGTTTTTTCTGAATTTCCTTGGGGGCCATTATTGTTTTCTTTAATACTCTTTGTTTCCTGGGTACTTTCTTCTGACTCTCCAGCAGGGATTGTCTATTAAACTTCATATTTTATCAGAGCACACCAGCAAAATGGGAAAGCAAATTAGGAGCCGCACATTAAGTACCAGTTAATTATTAACGGCTGTTGAGAGGTTGAGGAGCGATACTCACAACATGACATGCCAAGAGACTAGAAAGTCTGAAAGAGAATAAAAGCGGATGCTGGAGTTAAAACCATGGGCTCTGGGGTCAGAGATGTTGAATTCCAAGAAAGGTGTGACTCTTACAGCTGCGTGGCCATTGGCAAGTAGTTAATTCCCTAATGCTTGGTTTCCTTATTGTTAAAATGGAAATAATAATTGTGTCTATCTCAGAGTTCTGAGGGCTAAATAAAAGAACCCAAGGAGAAAGTAGTCAGAAAAGCACCTGACACACAGAAGACATTCCGTGAATATTAAATAGTGTATGTGATGAAATGTAGACAAAATAAAAGGTTTATTTTTCGCACGAGTTTCTTGACCCAGGGGCTTAAATTTCAGGCACAGAAAAATGAACTTAATATTTCTCTTAAAATCAAAATGCCAAATCATTACATTAAGTCAACTTTCTCATACCTTGCCCTTCGCTACACATACACACACCACACAATAATACACACATATGTGTGTGTATATGTATTTATCAAATTAATACATTTATTTATTTAACAGATTTATCTTAATGGCAGGAAGGCAGAAATTGGAAATACAGATCACAGGACCTGTGCACATTCTCAGTGAAGCCATTTAATTTTCCAGTGCTTCTGTAAGTCTAAATAGTTTTGATCTGTGGCTAGTGAAAAAAGTGTCCATTTATTCTGGATGAAAGGTGAGAGACGGTCATGAGTGTGCTGCACAGCTAAGAGCAGGTAAACCTTGCTCATCTGGTTGGAGATGAGCAAGGATGCTTCTCAGGTCAGGTGAAATGCAGACACGAGCTTTGCTAAGCAGCCAATCATAGCAAATTCTCGGGGAAAAAGTATCTTTGGCTTTGAGTTCTCATTTGTTTATTGTCCTTCATACTTGATATACCACTTAACAATAGCATGGAAGGAGAAGTGAATTCTCGAACTTAAATCAGAATATAGAGATCTGCCCACACATATTAGCTCATCTTTCCATTCTTGTAAGAGGTAACAACTTGCATTTTTTTTCTTGCTTTTAAAAGTGTTGTCAAATGTAGTGTTGGGTGCAATCTTCAACCAAGTTTAATTTACATTGTTGTATGTTCAGAGGTTTCCAACCTCAGGGGATAACCTCAGAAAAACTACACCCTAACAACTGATTTATTTTTACAGCAATGGTTAAACATTCTTTGCTTATTTTGCATTCATGTAGGACATGTACCGTTCTCAAAAAGGAGAGTTTAAGAGGATTTATTAACACTCGCAAAGCCCCTTGAAAGACATGTCACCAGAGGGTACCTTTTACCCACGTTACCCATAAAAGCATAAAAAAATTAAAATCTGAAATTAAAGTGTTTTAATACATTTTAAATGTTGCTGCTTGCTTTTCCTGAATTAGTGTTCCTTTGAGGCAGTTGGGCAAAGAAAGATACCCAGTTTAAATATTCACGTGCTCACGGCAGCCATGTGTCTCTCGCCGTGGATTAGAGCACTCTACACGTTACCTGAGATTTTGCATGCATCAGAGGCAAACATGGTCATATTTTTCCTAGAAATGAAGGTAAACCATTAGATAGTTTTGAAATCCTAATCACTGCTCTCATAAATTGCTAAATTGAAGTAAAGGTTACCAGTAATGTTTTTTTAATGAATTTTCGACATTCAGCTGCTAAGTAATGGCTGTTTGTGTAATGTTCCCACTAAGATAAATGGAAGTGTTACTGTGTTTGCTACTTGTTTAAAACTCCTTTGCATTTTTACATAACATCCCATTTTTCATTACCAGGAAAGGTATGCGATTTGAACCATGATACTTTTTTACTCACAATAAATCAATGTGTCATAGAACAGAAAATGAAGTAATATAACTCACTACCATTGGACCTTCCCTTCAAGTGAGTCCCAGAAGACATTGCCATGTTGGGTTGCTATAGCAACAGAGCTCTGATGCGTCTTTTGCTTGGTTTGTTACAGGGAGTTGATTTTTGCCACACGGGCATACTCCTGAAGAATTTTTGTAGTAAAGAAGAAATTACAATGAGTCCATAACAATGTGTGTGACCTTTCCATTTATCTGAGATGATTTCATTTAGAAGTAGTATAAAGAAGGTGACTCCATAACATTTCAAATCCCTTTGCTGACTTCCAATTAAATTATTCATTGTCTTTTCTTCAGGCTCTTTAGTCACACTTCTTAAAATACAAAACAAAAACAAAAACAAAAACAAAAAAACAAACCCTGAACAACTAGGGTGTTAGCATGGAAACTCATATGTTCTTTTCTCCTTGCAAGATTTTGTTTTATTTATTTATTTACTTTCCTTTTTTATTAAATGTGTTGGGGTGACATTGGTTAATACAATTATATAGGTTTCAAGTGCGCAGTTCTATGATACGTCACCCATTTATTGCATTGTTATCAGGCAGTTTCAGCCAACTATGAAGGTCTGCTAGGAATAATGACTTGAAATAATATGAAATCAATTAAAAAATATCTACACTTAGCTAGAAGACTCAACAAGACTTTGCTGGTAATATAGAAGATTTACCTTCTGACTTCCATCAAAAAGACATCAGGACAGATAATACATCCTACGAGGTCTACAGGTCTAATTGGTTTTGACTATTATACCAGACACACCATCTAACGCTTTCTGAACAGTGTCTGTCACACACGTAAACACCTAATAAATATTGTCATCATTTTTATTACTATTGTCGTAGAGTCAGGCAAACACATTGTGTCCCTATCTTTACAGTAGGCACTACTGATTATACGACTGTAAAGCATTTTGCATTTTTAATATTTTTAAAGCAAAAATAGTACAAGGAATACACAACTATATAGTTGAGCCTTAAATATATTGTAAAAAGAGAGGCAACTCTTTCTTAGAGAACTAGACTTGTGAATAAAATGTCTGCATTTCAATAACATGCCGCAGGGAAGCAGCCTGGAGTGGAGTTTATTATGGGTTTGAGGATCAAAATTTCGAGTTCAGTTTTGTTTATCATTTTACTTACTTCGGATCTAGCATCTCTAGGTCTGGGGGGAAAAAAACAAACTTTTGTCTTTTCACCTACAACAAAAGGATAAAACAATCTCCAGCTGTGTGGTAGAGGGGTTCAGCGAGATCACGTATATAAAGCACTCGCTAAAATGCCTGGCACTCAGGATACTTTTTAACTGTAGTTGTCTTTCCTTGAAAGATTTTCCAGTCATTTCCTTGAATCATAATTTCCAAATGGAACTTTAAGGTAAAAGTGGCTATAAATTCAGTAGTTCTTAGTAGTACTTTAATATATATGAGTTTTAACTCTGACAAATGTAGAAAACTTTCAATTCAGTATAATTCTATGTTACAAATTATTTTTTTAAATTTGCTTTCAATACTTTTCCCAAAGTATGTTTTCATGACCTTCTAGCCCAGGATGACGCTCTGGGGGAGTGCGGGGTACATGGGAGAGGGACACTTTCAGATTCATCTGGAAAATGCTGCCTTGTACATCTCACTATGCACTATGGGATTGATAGGTCAGATTAGCATATTACTCCCTCCAAGAAATCCCAGTTAATCCCAGTTAAACAAATTAATATTTCTTAGTGGTAGAGAGTGTAAATTCAGGAGTTGGGCCTTTGAAATCCTCTTTCAACACTTATATCTTTGGGAAGTTATTCAACCTCCACTTTATAGCTCCCTCTCGTATAAAATGGAAATGGCAACAGTTTCTACCACACAGGGATAAGAAGTGAAATGAGATATATCACGTGCTCTGACAGAGGCTAACAGAGTCAATTATCAATAATAAGAGTCAGAAGCCTGTTTAGACTCTTCATCATGATAAATAACACCTTCTTTACAAATAATACCTTTGAACATCTTCTGAAACTATCATTCCTTGGAACACACCTTGAACAACGTTAAAGTACAATGTTAGGGTAGTGATAAACTGTAATTAAGTAAAACATATATATGTGTGTGTGCATATATATACACATATACACCACCATTATATTCATCATATTATTGCCCAATATAAGAAGCACAAACAGTCAGCTACCTCACAACACATGACCCTGATGGCTTGCTTGCTGTTGTGCCAGAAAGTCTTATTGCCAGAGCACTGCAGCGATGATGTGAAGTGCAGAGAACGTACTCCGTGGCCTTTCTACTCATCAGAGCTGTTTACAGATCAGTTTATCATATTAGCGAAGATCAGTTTATCACATTAGGTTATTTGCATGATACTAAAAATTAAGCTTTAAAGGAAAGGGAGATCATAATTAAAGCTTTCATGCCTAAGAGAGAGAAAACTGAGTATGTGGTTCAGTTATGGGGTCTACAGCGAGAAGGAAAATCATACAGATGTTGGTGTTTCTTTTAGTACTAATCCAAAACCATCTGAGTTTTCAAAATGGAGCAATAAAATAGTAAAGGAAGATAAGAAAGGATAAAAGTTTCGGCCAAGGAAAAATATGCTACAACTGCACAAAAAAATGCAAAATCCTCCTTACTCTATAACACATGACTCCAATAAACCTCCCTACTTTTTTCCAGAAGACAAGAAGCTTAGCCAAAGGACCAGAAAAATGAGCCGTCAGCTAATTAATATGACAGCTTATAAAATCCTTTTATTTATTCTCAAATTTGCAACTGTATCAGGTTGCTGACTGTTCTTTTGAAGAGTTCATATTGTTAATGTCATCAGCAGAAGTAAATGCAAAACAAAAAATTCACTCCAATTTTATGCCCTCAACAATTAAAAACTATTTTCCATTATTCCTATTCCCCTCAAATCTTAATCATAATCATATATCACTTCTACATAGAAGTATTTTTATAGATAAACACAATGTCAAAGTCTGGTTTTTTTTCCACTTAACATTATATCATTATTATTTTCTCACAAGGATACATAGACGTCTTCAAAACGATCATTTCTAGTACCCGAAAGGTTATTGTCTTTTATAATCAGGCATGCAATGACTTCTAATTGCGGTGCTTTACAAAAAATTTGTTCCTTTATATCATTCTTTCTTTCTTTGAGATTGCTGGTTTCAAACTTCAGCAAGCTCAGAATCACCTGCAGGGCTCGTTAAAACACTAGTGGTCCTGCCCACCCTCAGAGAGTTCCCCGATTTATAAGTTGGGGGAGGCCAAGAATCTGCATCTCCAACAGGCTCCCAGGTAATGTGGATATTGCTGATCTGGGGATCACTTCCAAAAATTACTGTAAGATTATTTACATAGAATATTGTCATCGTTGAATTGAGGGTGACAAATAAGATAGCATGGACCTTTATGTGGCTTCTGAGAAACCTTTCCCAGAAGCTTACACACATTCATATTGCCAACTGACTTCTTGATACTTAAAGCCAGGGTGGAAACCAACTAACTGAATGAATGAATGAACAAAGGAAAATTCTTACTTCTGCCCTCCTCAGAATCATAACATTAGGCCTGAGATCCACCTAATGTACGTTTAAAAGATACACAGCATGGCTAAATGGTAATATCCAAATCTCTGTTACCACAGAAGTCAACAAGGAAGGTGTATCTCACTATCCAAATTCAAAAGTCACTGAAAAATAACAGAAATATACCTTGGAGGAAAGTAAATTTGTATCTTCACTACACAGAAACAAATTAGTGGCATTTATCCTGCTTGTCCACCAGATTGGTCAAAAACAATGATGGAAGGTGTGGAGCAAAAATATGGCTTTGAAATTTATTTTTTTATAAGTTAGAAACAAGAGAATTCCCACTTTGGCAGGGCATTATTAGCATGATTGTCTAAAAGTCAAAAAAGTCAGAGGTTTTCTTTGGCACTATTGGATTCTTCATAATTGGATAGAGATTAATCCCTCGTCTTGAAATGGAGACATATGCATATAAACAAACATGCCTACAGAAGCATTTAGATGCATCTACATAAGCGCACACTACGTAGCCCTGTATGAGAACTATCCATTCATACAGTAGTTTCTAGAAACCCACAGATAAGACATATGCTTAGCAAAGACATCCTCTGCAGAAAATGTCTTCTGGGCTCTCTTTCTTTGATCTGCTCAGATTCTTAAATGTTCATTCTTACTTGCTACTACTGCATCTGTTTGAATGTATAAAGAGAAGATATGTGCACATACATAATAATCATAGAATCATATATAAGTGATTGGGTGTTGTCAACAAACCTTGGAATTTGGTTAGCAATGAAATTATTAAACTGAGAGTAAACGTATTATATACAAACTCATTAAGAGAATCTTGTATTTATCAATTTCTAAGAGGTAGTTTTTTCTGAGTCACTGTTTTGATAATTGCACTCTCGTTATGTAAGAGCTAAGTCAACAGTCTTAAGAACAGCCTTGAAAGACGGAATCGTTCCTTGCATGGCCAGGTTCATTCTGGCCGTATGAAGATACTGCTGTTCTCAGGACTGACAGAAAACTAGGGGATAAAGGCTAAGACACCAGGTATTGGGTTGGTCAAAAATTTTGTTTGTTTTTTCCCATAAGATGGCTCTAGAAGCATTTAGTTTTCTTTAACATAATTTGAAACAATTTTGTTAGATTGTATTGTGACAGCTCTCGTATCAACGTGCATTTGAAAAAACTTACCAAAATTGGTGAATTTTTGTGTAGTCATTTTAATACCAAAGATGGAAGAAAATGTGCAACATTTTTGGTATATTACACTTTCTTATTTCAAGAAAGGTAAAAACGCAACTGAAATGCAAAAAAATATTTGTGCAGTGTATGGAGAAGGTGCTGTGACTGATTGAACATGTCAAAAATGGTTTGTGAAATTTCATGCTGGAGGTTTCTCACTGGACGATGATGCTCCAGCATCGGGTAGACCAGTTGAAGTTGATAGCAATCAAATCGAGACATTAATTGAGAACAATCAATGTTATAGCACATGGGACATAGCTGACATACTCAAAATGTCCAAATCAATAAAGTTATTGGTAGAAATGAAAAACGTGTCTTTTATTTTATGGAGAAAACTAAACAGACTTTTTGGCCAACCCAATAGTAAATATGACCATATTTAGCAGCCTCAAAAAATATATGACAAAGTTTAAAATATGCAAATGTTAAACATATAAATATAAGAAATGCAGAACTTCAGTGAAGACACCGTGAGGTCATCATTCCCCTACTGTGTGTAAGAATTTGACTTAAGGCACTCACTAATTAATCCAGGTGTTCAGAGAACCATAAAGTTAAGATATTAGCAGCAACAACCATATGATCATTTGAAAACCCATGCCTCTGAGGGTTTTTTATTTTGGGTAATAACTGCCAGTTCCTTACAATGAGTTAGTGCAAAGTGACAATCAATCAAATATAGTCCCTGTCACAAATCAAAAGTACTAGCTAAAGTATGGACTCAGCAGTGAGACGCTATGAGTTCATGCATTCATGAAAGTGAAGGTAAGAGGGAGAAATGTGCAATGAATGGTGTGATAGGGCTTGCTTATAGAATTTCCATTCCTAAACTCAAGGGAATGGGAGGTTATAAGTCTCTAGGCACAACCAGAAACCAGAGAGGAGCGTTTTTAGAATCATTTTCCTCCATCAGGGTGGGAATGGCAGCAAGCCAAAGGATAAGAATTTCAATAAATATATGTTAATAATGGATATCTTCCTTTTTGGACAAATAGTTTAACTTTCCAATTTAGGCAGTTATATAAAGAGTCCTTTTTAAAAATTAAGGGTTGAAAAAATGTGTTCATTCAAAAGTGAAATCTGTTGTAAAACAAAAAGTTCCAATTCCATGTGGGCCGTACACAATGAGGAAAGGCGAGTGACTGAAGTCGTTAAAGTGCCTCCCACGGCAGCATGACGCCACAGCTTGCTGGCCACGCAGTGCACGACCATGCCACAGCTCACGCCTTACTGCTGGCTTACCTGGAGCACCAGCAGCACGGAACTCAGTGTGCACAGCTGTAACATGCTGGCATTTAATTCAAACGCTATCACTAGGGATGTTCATGCAATTTTTTTCAGTGAAGCAAATCCCAATTCCGCTATAAACACTGCAATGCACAGATTTTACCAAAAGGAGACCATTTTCTGAAAAGAAAAATGGAACACCAAAAAATACCTCAAAGGTTAAAAACAAGGTAAATTTATGTAATCCATAAATAAAGATATCAAATTCTTTGACAATTGACGAAATGTAGAACTCTAGACACAAATAAAAATATATAATATATGTTTTTGCCTAAAGATATTAAGGTACATTAGAAGGAAAAGTCTCTAATTATTAACTTATATACATGTATGAAATTTATTAATTTATAAATGTTTTTGTCAACACTTTTATCATAAAAGGAATAATTTTTCACATGAATAAAACACTGTTTTGATTCTGACCTCAAGGGCCTAATTTTCTCAAAGGGCCGGAGTCTGAACTAAGGAAGGTCAACACAGTAAAATTTAAGCACATCTTTGGAAACACTAGGTCACTATTTTTTCATGTATGAAAGGGAAAGGAGACAGCCCGGATAAAACAACCTGTATGTTATCGTTATCAAAAGGAACAAGAAAACAATAGGCCCTGATGGGTTAACTGTTTATCGTAGTGAGGCCATTCTCCCCGATTGGTACTCAAACCCCTCGTAACAAAATCTCCTTTTCATGGCTATTCCAAAGCAACATGTCAATTAGTATCTGAGTTTTTAAAAAAAAAAATAATCAATAAACCTTGACCTAAGTTAGATTAAAATCCAAAATGATTGCCATTATTGTTGAAGGCTAATTATGATCAAACTTTTCTTCAAATAACACATTGTTGAACTTTTAAAAACAAAAGCTGAGCCTAAAAATAATCTTCAGTCAAAAGTTGAAATTGAGAAAACATTATGGAAACAAAATTTCCACGGGGCCATCACGGATTTGAGTATCGTTTAGCACACTCATTGATTGTTCTAAACGTACACACTCAAATCATTCTGCTCCATAGAATAATAACGAGCAGTGTGTTTGTGACTTACTCATGAAAAGAGACTAGGGCTCCTTTGAATCAGAACCACTGTTATTTAGGAAAGGACTAAAAATGAGGTAGAAAATACTTATGCTTATCAATCAAAGGTTTCTAGAAATATATCAGTGCTCCATTTTTCATTTTCTTATTTCTGAGAAAAATTATTGGTCTTGTGAAAAGTCACACTTATTTTGTTTTCTTGATTATTACTAAAATAGATCACAAGTGAAAGGCCTGAAGTGTTACTTTACTGAGCCACTAACCACAATCTAAAATGGACACAATCTAAAATGGACAGAGACCACCAAATCACACATTGGCTCAGGTCCACATTTCTTTATTCTACCCCTGAAAGCTAAGGAAGAAATGGCAGTCACCATTTCACCATGCTATTGTAATGAATTTTCATTCTCCTTACGCTGGTTCACAACCCAAACATCTTGAAAAAACCACGTTTGAATCATTTGAAAATTACCAGGACCAACAGGCTGATCTTCCCAAAGTTGAGATGTGAAAGGCCAGGGCAGAACATTGATTTCTGTTTCCCACTGGGGTCATGTGTGTATGGGTGTGTGTGTGTAGGTAGTTCTTTTGAAACTAAATGTACAAACAAAAAGCAATTTGTTGGTTTTTCTTTTCCTCATTCTCTTTGATCTCTATGATCTATTTGGTATGTGTTTTTGTGTATATATGTAAAAAGACAGAGAGTTCTATTTATTTAGCCCTCAGCAGTAATTACATATGATACATTTTAAAACGTTCATACCTCATGCCTTCAAGTCCAACTGTAACAACAGAGGGGGAATTCCTGCTTAGTTATTGGTCATATTTTCCTGCAACGCCCAACTCAAGTCCTGAAAGGCTCATAAAGGACAAGACATCAAGTGAAAAGTAAAACTTTACCCTAATGAAGAGGATCTTTTCTCCCACTCGGTATCTTCCTTGAGAGAGCCTCTCCACACAGAATTTGCTTGGGCATTTGCAAGGAGGATCCTCAGAAATCCTTTTCACCTGAAATAGAAGGGCAGGCAAGTTCATTCTCCTGAATTGAGTCCCATTTAGATTCATCAGTTCTGTGGGTTCAAAAGCCCCTGGACCATTACTGCTTTTAAATTTGTTCTACATCAGACTACGAGCATGATTTGAGCACAGAAATAGCACATTAGGTCTAACTATATAAAGGTCAGGCCCAGAAGACACTTTCTGAAGGCCAGTAACTGCACTAAGGTGTGAGCTGGGTGATGACAATGACAACGATGCTGGAGGGTAGCGACAAGCATATCAATCGGCAGCATAGGAATGATGACCTGGGTTCTCGTTTTGGGAGGATTAACAAGATCATGCACATTGGGTTGCCAAGATAACGGTATTGAAAGCTAGAAAAGAAGGCATGTTAATGTGGCTAACATATGTTTCCTCATTATAATTTAACAATATGCATTTTACCCATTTCAAAATAAATGAGAATAAGTTACTTCTTTAAGACTGCTGTTTCATCTTATTTTGAACTCAATGAATTTTTAAAATCCGTCATCTCTACTTCACCCAGGCTCATCCAGCAATTCACTCCATCTCAGAAAGTGCCACCTACCAAAACCTACTTCTGTGGCAGCATCGCACATGTATTTTATAGAACCCCTGTCTGAATACCAGAATTTATCTCTATTTTACCTATCTCCCTGTTCTTAAAAAAATACCTATTCTAAATGATCTGTGCACAGTGCTTGTTGTTGTGACTATTAGAAGACAATGCATAGACCATGATTTAAGGAGAAAGATTGACATTTATGTTTTGCTTCAATGAGAGCCATGCTGTGTCTCATGACTGCCCTCTCTTTAACCAACCAAACAACCAAAAACAACACTTTCCTGTGTTTGGAGTCAAAGCTGCCTTGGAAGAGATATCTAAACAACATGCAGCCTCAATTTGAGAAGCTAGAGAGAATAAATTTAGTTTCTGGAGGCACTGGCATGGACTCTCCCCGCTGAAATTCTTTCCTCCACATCCTAGAGTTTCGTGAGCAGAGACAACCGTTCCCTCACGTGATGCAACGTCTGACTTCAGGCAGCCTTCTGCTAAGCAGAAACTGTGGGGAGAGGAACACGAACTCACCGGTGTGGTGTTGTAAAGGCCTTAAACAGCTTAGTTTCCCTAGATTGAGAGAGATTCCAGAAAGTATGGAAGCCTAAAAAACTAGAGGAAAAGGTAGAAAAAGTGGAGGAATACCAAAGAAAACTTATCTTAAGAACTATACAATTATGCCTCAGTGGAAACATAAAGAGAAATCAACACTATAGCTGGGGGAAGAGAACCAACTTTGGGATACATATTTTCATCAGTCCCTTCTAGAATCCCTAATTCCGCCAACATATAGACCTAAAATTCTTAATACTTATTCTTATCATATGAAATTGTATAGCAGTTGTTGGTTAACCTTAACTTCTCTTTGCTGGACTGTGGGTTACTTACGGGTGAAGATGGTATTTCATTATAATTTTAAATCCTTGAAATAAGACTTAATGGCACACACTGTGTGCTCAATAAATGCATATTGAGTAAATAAATGAATTGATTAAAAAAAAAAACATGAGCCTATTCAGGACACAGGGGGAAATTAGTGCAACAGATTAAGACTGGATTTACAGAATCTTACAGATCGCTTTCATTGAAAAATGAAAAAAAATGCCTATCATCATGAAGTTAGTGATTAGATCCCTGTATTTGAGTGCTGAATTTCCTTCTACCATATGATACTTGGCCCATAGATACATCCACCCATTCCCCAAGTATTAACAGATTTCTGTCTCTAGGGACTTTTTGAAATGGATATTCTTGAACACGATGGTGGTAATAGAACAATAAGCCAGTACAGAAGAGCACATAGCTCAATGTTTCGTAGAGCCGTGCTTAGCAGTTTTACTGCCACATGGTAATTGAGCAAAGGGTGAAGTGGTGTGCAGGGTGTTGCCCTGCTCAGCAATGACCATGACAGTACGTATAAAAAGTATCTCCATCCTGAAGTGTTCTTAGACAAAACACAGACACTCCTGGGATCCAACGGAGTGAAATACAAAATACATTTTCTCAAGTGGCCTGCCCTTCTCTCATGCCTTCTTAGCTTTGAAAATGGACTTTTTTTTTTTTAAATCAAGGGCTTTTTTGTAGTTGTGTGAGAAGTGGAGGCAGATATGGAAGAGACAAGGCCAGACTGTGGGTAGTGGAAATACATTGTTAAGTAAACTGTGACAGATGACATCTGTGCTTCTTACATTACCTTGGGATAAGTCAGTCTGGCAGGTGTTCCGTTTGGGGCCAGGAACCCAGCCAGTTTTCTGCTGAAATGGGATTTCAAGAGGAGCCTGATTACTCAGAATTACACTATCTCTCATCCCCAGACTGAGGAAGTTGATGGAGAAGAGGAAGAAAGTAAGAATGGTTTCTTAGAACTGCATTCAACTCATTGTGTGGGACCCAGCTCAACATGAGGGAATGCAGAGAGAAGTGAACCCGACCCCGCCATTTTATCATGGCTGAATCACTCTATCAGGACATCGGGAGAATAAATTAATCTGAATGGATCCACTGTGTGTTCTTTTATGATATCTTGATTAAAGAAGGTGAGATGTATTATCCACATAAAAGGCCACCTATTTGTTTTTTCAGTTTTCCACAATTCCCCTCACAGCAAACAAAAAGATGTGAGGAAACACTGAAAGTTTCAAAACTGACAGTTACTGTTGAAACTGTTCCCTGGAACATGATATCCTAACACAGTTCTGCTTCTCTTACTCCCTTTTTTCTTTCTCTTTTCTCTTTTTTCCTCTTTCTTCTTTTATTGTCCCTCTTTATCCTCCTCTCTTTTTTTTTTTATACAAATAGTAACTTTGCCAGAGCAGAAATAGCCAGTATTTTTACCTGAACACAAGAACTTTGCAAGCAATCTGTATTTTACCATATATCCCCATTCTAAAACACAAATGAGAGTACATGAATTTCAATTTCCAACAGCTACATAGGCTTCACGTGCAGTGAAGCAACTGCCATAGAAACTATTTACTTTTTATATTTGACGTACAAAGCTCTGATTTAAATCCTTAGTGAGGCTCGGATTATGTTTCTCTTTTCCACTGTCCCTGAAATAAAACACTTTGGTGAAAAACTATCATTTAAACAGAATGCAAATATGTCAATGAAATTTCCCCAACACAGTATGAGACTATAAGAGACTTCTGTGGCCAAATAATTTGGAAAATTCCAGGTCAGACAAGATCTCGTTATGGAGCTCACTCGTGCCTTTGATACACCGTGGTGCGTTGCCAAACTCTACGCGAGGAACACAGTAAAGCTGTATTTCTCAAACTAACCTAACCATGGAATCCTTTTCCCTGCGGGGCACCTGGGGGTGTTAGTATTTGATTAAACATTCCTGGAGAAACACTGGTTTTAAGAGTTTCAGAACATAGCATTCTAGCTGGCAATGGTACAAAAATAGCCACTTTGCACATTTCCTACATTCAATTACAACCCCCTAACTAAACAGATAGTTATGTTCCCAAACGCTGGTAAACTGTAAAGGGGGTTTAAAGCTCTTGTGAGGCCCCCTTCCTTGTTTCCAGTTGAGAGACGAGAACTTGGAGCAGGGAGAACAGCCACGGACTGATGGTCTTGCCATTTTATAAGGAGTTCCTATCTCCTTCTACCTCTTCTAAACTGGAGCAAAGGGAAAACGTTTCCCAAACCCCTTCCACAGCTGTTTCACAACCTTCTCCCTCCTGATGTTTTCCTGCCCTTCTCAAGGATCGTGGATGGCTACATATGGGACAAGCTGGTGGAGAAAGGGGACCATTCTAGCTGCCCCTCCCAGGGTAAATAGTGTCAAGGACCGACATCTCTTCCCTCTGCAAAGTGCCCCCATTTTCAGAGCACAAGGTCATTCTAGGTGAATAGAACAAGGAAGAAACTTTTTTATCCCTCAATTATCCACATTGATAATCTATTCAATAAAAAATGGGGCTAATAGACATAGATTAATAAAAGATGGTCCTTGTCTTTGAAAACAAGGACAGCCCATCGGGAATAATACGTATTTATACCCAATAAAGTAAATACTTCATTAAAATGTATAAAAATTATTGGGGCATCAAAAACTACTTAGTCAGTTTTACCTGGAATGGGAGATGCCAAGAAAAGCTTTATATCGGAGGCCACACAACCTGAATTTTAGAAGATGAAAAGATGTATAAAAGTAGATTTAAAAGATGAGTAGGTGTAAGTATGGTGAGGAAAGCAAATGAGGAAAAACACAGGGCGTAAAGTGTCCTTAGGAATTTGGGATTAGCAGGCATCTTTACAATGGATACCTCTGAATGCCAGGGTGAGCCTAGAGGGCACTAAAGCTGGAAAAGACAAAACAGGCCAGAATCTGGAGGCATGTGTGAAATGAGTTGGGGATTTACCCTTTTATGTTAAAGGGAACCCCTATATAATTTTCATCAAAGTGGAGTTGCATTTAGGCCGATCATTCTGGTAATAATAATGTTTGTGGAAAATAATGTCAAAAACACATGGGTCAACAGTGTCAGACATCAGAAAGTAACCTCATAATCTCAGGACTAAAACAATGTATTTGAATCAGTAATTCATTCATTAGGAGGTTAAAGGTGATGCTGGCCCGAATTCTGACTATAACGCATTAAAGAAAATGAATGGAAGTGATAACTGAAGGGAAAAGGATTAAATCAAGTGTAGGTATCCCAGAGAAATACATTTATAAGAGAAAGATTAAAGGAACATCTTACTCCAAAATAAATCTAATAAAAAAAGTACAATTGAGAGAGAAGAACATTGTTTACATCAATATATAAAAATATACTATTATCTACTATTAATACTTTATTCAATTAACTTATAAAATATGTAAGAAATACTATAATAAGCAAGACATGTAACTGATCCTTAATAACAGTCCTGTGATTTTATTTACTTATTTTTTATTGTATTTTTTCCATTACCATTTTTCCCACTTATACTTTCCTCCCTCCATAATTACATTGTTTTAGATGATATTAAAATGCCCTTGTCCATCTAATTCCTGAGTGGACTAAACAAAAGAAAGCTAAATTAAATTGTTACTGGCTAAGATACCTTGGCAGGCTAAGTTTAATTTTGCTGCTTTTAGCAGAAATAAAAATTCTCAACCTGTCAGGAAAAAAATAGTTATATTTCTGCACATCTAAATCTGCAGTGTAAGTTAGAGTGTCACAGGGAGGAAAGCAGAAGATGGGGAAATCTCTCTGTCTGTATCACATAGTGCCAATCAGCCACAGTCCCGGGTCTTTTCAGCTCAGACCCTGGAGGAGGAAACCCTCAACTAGGGGCCAGCAGTCCTTGCCAGTCCCGTCTATTCCATGTGATGGGCATTATGGTTGCTGCTAGTTTCTAAGAACTCTCCCCATGTACATGAGACATACTTCACCCTAACATCTCTGAAGTCAGACTGAATGGTATTACTACTTTCTATAAAACAAATTAGTATTTTCTACACTTGCACTAAAATACACGTGCTGGGAGGTAAATACACACACACAATCAAACACACTACTTATAACCAAGAACTACTTAACAGTCAAGAGAGGTAGCCAGAAAGTTCTAATTCATCCTGTTTGCTGTTACACCCAGAATCTGTGATTACAAGGATATAATGAATATAGATCTGAATCTGCCAAAGACTGACTCAAGGACTCTGCTGAGTAGGGGAGTGTGGAGTTAGACAAAACTGGGTTGGAATCTAAGCTCCTCTCCTTTCCTCAGCAGGTGATTCAACTTCTAAGTTTCTGTTTTCTCAGTGAGAAACCTGCCTGACAGATGGTGAGAGCACTTGAAAAGCCATGCTAGCCAGATTAGACCTGGCCCATAGCAGGCAGTCCAGGGCAGTTCTAATCCCTGTGGTAAATTGCTTTCCCTTCTTTACAATCCTCCAGATCTCATGCCTAAGGTGTCTTATCTGTGAATGAGGAGCCATAAGCCAATGACAACAGACTAAAGTGTTTTCAAAGCCAACTTTTAGGAAGTTGATATATTATCCTAAAATTTTAGGTACTACTCAGCGGAATTAACTGACTCTTTATTTGCGATGACTGGCTCAGTTTTGAATCTCAAAATGAATTATAGAACTATACATTTTTTCATAGGATTGTATAATGAATTTCAATGAAATTGAAATAAGTAAAGGTTAGACTGATAAGAGAATGTACAGAATGAGTTCTGAAATCCAAGAAAAAGACTAAGTGGTAGGAAGCAGTCTGGTCCGTTTTACTTACTGCATCATCCAGTAAGTTTCCTGTACTCTTTTTTCCAGAAGACTTCGATGAAGGCGAAGGAGAAGGAGAAGGGGCGGAAAGTGT
>VMDR010021104.1:0-17083 GCA_007922815.1 Macrotus californicus | reverse complement strand
TGCTTCCACTTATTTGTATCTTCTTCAGTTTCTTTCTTTGGTGTCTTATAATTTTCAATTTACAGGTTTTTTACATCCTTGGTTAGGTTTATTCCTAGGTGTTTTATTCTTTTTGAAGCAATTTTAAATGGGATTGTTTTCTTAATTTCCCTTTCTGTTAGTTCATTATTGGCATATAAAAATGCATCTGATTTCTGTATGAATTTTGTATCCTGCTACTTTGCTGAATTCATTCATATTATGTTTCTAATAAAGGTAGAGAAGATGAGAATATGACCTTGCTCTTAGCTCAGGTTCTATAACAAATACCACAGACTGGGTGGCTTAATCAACAGATATTTGTTTCTCACAGTTCTGGAAGCTGGGAAATTCAAGATCAAGGTGCCAGTCAGTGTGATTCTTGGTGTGAGCTCTCTTATTGACTTGTAGATAATCACCTTGCCTTAGCCTCACATGGCAGAGAGAGGGGCTCTGATGTCTCTTCTTTTTCTTTTAAGGGCACTAATCTCATCATGGAGGCTCCACCCTCATGACCTCATCTATGCCTAATTACATCCCCAAAGTCTCACCTTTAAATACCATCACACTGGGGGTTAAGGCTTCAAAATATGAATTTGGGAGTTTGCACACATTCCACCAAAGCAGCCTCAAGTCACCAAACTGAAACAGAGGAAGAAAAACATCACAAGTTATATTTAAATATAAGATGCGTGCACTTCCTGGACTATCTTTTTATAAGGCTCAGAAACAAAAAGCAAAATTCACTGGTATTTCCTTCTTAGATTTCATATTAACCTTCTTTGAAAAGCCATAACATTTTTTGATAGTCTCGCTGAGGAATAAAAGTGTAACTTAAAGGCAATTGCCTAAATTTGTGAAGTGTTAGAATGAGCATGGAGGGGAAACAAGAATGATTTAAACAAGACATCTTATTGAAATTATGATTATTCAGTCACTCAATCCTTGACTCATACATTCAACAAACAGGTACTGACTATCTAATATGTGTGGGTTCCAGACTAGCTTTGCCCTCAAAGAGCTCACAATCTGATGAGCTAATAAGAATCTCATCACAATGAATTTCAAAAACTGTTGTACAGTTGACCCAGAGTGGGGTTAGGAGCAGTAACCTCTCGCACAGTCAAAAATCTACATATGACTACTATATCATTTCTTCGTACTGGAGATGAATAGAATAATTTTTTAAATAGAGGTACAAAGCTACTGGTGCTTTATATCTCCTTTTCTTATGTAGATATTTTCACGAAAATGGCATTCATTTATTAGAATTAGTCACATGCCCTTGCCTAGCTTCCAGGGGCACGGAAAATATAATCCTTCCAATTGTCCTGAAGGGAGAAGGGAACTGGATACTGGCTGGTGTTTGACCTGCATAATAATGAAGAGCATATTGAATAAAGCCCCACAACCATAGCGAAAACGGAAAGTCAACTAGCTGGTTGCAACTAACATAGGTACAACCAACTTTGCAACCGAGGTAGACTATGTAAGATTGGCCAGACTCACCACTGGACACTAACACACGGGTGGTAGAGTAGACAGCGCAGACTAAGTAATGCTAAACTCCTTCCACTCCTGTATGGTTTAGGACATAACCGACGTAGCTAGCTACAATTCTAAATGAAGTAAACTGTACACAGTCAGGGATAATGGGTGAAACAATGTAGCACTAGTTATTGGAGCAGGTCACTTCTCTAAATGACATCCAAGGGCACTGGGGTCTAAGTTATTGCAGGCATTGTCCAAGTAGGGCATGGGGTGCACCAGGCCCAACCTCACTTGCTTTACAGGGATTTTTGTGGGCTACTTTTGCCCTTCTTCGATGTTATTACTTGAAGGGTGATTCACTTAATTAACCTGAGTATAGAAATGGCTTGTTTTCCACAATATCCCGTGTGCTGGAGTATGGCAAAATAAATGTGTTTACTTCATAAAGTCTAGTCTTTTCTCTGGGGAATATATTTGTGCATACTCCTTTTCTTTGTTGAATGAAAGATAAGAGATTCTAAATATGTATTTCCAAATTCTTCTTTCACAGGGATTTTTTTTCATTATTTTTTTCACTTTGTAAATGATTGCTTCTGTTACCCCAGGCTGGCCTGATCAAAGGGAGCGGTGGTGTTACTGGAGGCCAGGGGCCAGGGTTACCTGGTAGGAGCTACAACTGTAGCAAATCTGTCCAGTGAAAGCTGGAGGCTCAGAGGAGCGCCAGCCACTGCCTAAAATTCACTGCCTGAGGCAGACAAGGAGGAAGAGAAGTACTCTGGGTCTCCTCTTTTCTACACTCCTCAGTCTCCCATCAGTGCTCCTGTATCTGAATGTATGGAAGCCCGGAAGCCCAGCCTCGCAGGGGCAGACCCCCTGCAGAACAGTGCAGAGTGAATCCAGGGAAGAGTGAGAAATGGGTCTGAAGACAAACAGAACGAGGACTGACATACTGTCATTTCAGTGGGGTTTGGAGGAAAAGCTGACATAAGTGTGCATATTTTTATTGAGGTATAATTGACATATAATGTTATATTAGTTTCAGGTGTGCAACATAATGATTCCATATATGTATACACTGCAAAATGATATCACAGTAACTCTAGTTAACACCCATCATCACGCATAATTACAACTTTTTTCTCATAATGAGAAATCTTAAGATCTACTCTCTTAGCATCTTTTAAATATATAATACAGTATTATTAACTATAGTCACCATGCTGTATATAACTATATAACTATATTACTAACTATATTACATAACTATATTACATTTCCAGGACTTATTTATTTTATAAATGAAAGTTTTTTCCTTTCAAACACTTTCATTCACTTGCCCATCCCCCACCCACAGGCTCTGGTAATTACCAGTCTGTTCTCTGTATCTATAAGCTTAGGGTTTTTTTCTTTCTTTCTCTTTTTTTTTTTTTTTGGAGTTCACTTATAAGTGAGATCACATGATATTTGTCTTTGTCTGACTTATTTCACTTAGCATAATGCCCTCAAGGTCCATTCATCATCCATGTTGTCACAAATGGCAAGATTTCCATCGTTTTTTATGGCTGAATGATATTCCATTATACATTCTCATATATATACATATCACATTTTCTTCTTCATTCATCAGTGCACATTTAGATTGTAAGCATGCATTTTCAATTCATCATGCCTAACAGGAACACACTCTGCATTTTAAAAGATAATTAGAAGTTATAATCAATAAATCTTTTATGGAGAGATATTGGGCACTGTGGCACTTGGCTTTGTATAGGAAATACTTTATTCTGCTCCTTGTAACTATAGCTCCAGGAGTAGACCTAATGTAAGCATAGGCTAGCCACATGAAAGTTGCTTTGTTCTAACCAGATTTTAGCAGAGGAGGTTTGGCTGCAATGTTGTACACATGGCAGTTAGGTAGAATCATAGTCTCCCTTGAGAGTCTCCCCCGAGATGTGTATACACTGTTTTATAGTTCTGTTCATATACAGAGAACTTTGTGTACAATTGTGGGTGGACCTTGTCAACCCATGGTCATTGGCACCCATTCAATGCCAACAGGAATCCCCAGTCTGGGATGCAGTGAAGAAATCAGTGATAAAGCGCAGCTGTGAAAACAGCATGGCTACGAGATGACCCTGGGGCCAGGCCTCCCTCTGGCTAGACCTGCTCTGTACCTCTCTGGTTTGCTCCTTTCTGTGGCAGTTCACTCTGCTCTGGTAGACATCTTTAGTACTGCAGCTCAACCAAGAAAACTCAGTTGTTGGTGGAAAAGAAAAGCATGCTTTCAGAGACAGAGGGGAGCTGATTTATATTAAGAGAAGTCCCCACCCCTGTTCCCTGATTGGCCTGTTCTCATGCAAATGAGGACTCCAAATCCTCGCAGTTTGATTGGTCCAAAAGACATTGTCCTGATTGGTCAGATTGGAGCTGCTCTGATTGGTCACTGAAGATGTTGATGGGGATATAGCTGCACAGCTCCAAATGGATGGGGAAAGCCTCAGTCCTATTGTTTGAAATAGGACTCCAGGAACTCCTTTACAAGTGCTGGCTCAGATGGCAAGAATAGAATACATCCAGGCAGTTCAGTGCAGGAGCAGGTTGTTCAGTGCAGGCTTCTCACTGAAGTGCAGTTTGTATGAGAGGCCCCTGTGGAGAAATGGCTGCTAGGATCTTTCTCAATTGAGTCCAGTTAGCCACCAGGAGCTCTTTTTTAAGTGGGTATCTTCTTTCTCAGGGCCTACAGCCCTCTGGTTAAGAACCTATAGCAACAAATGACAAAAGACCCTATTTACTAATATAACTAGGAAGACCAAAGGTAGTTTCTAGCTTTGTGTTCTCCAGGAATTTAAATAAAAGAGTCAGTGATATCTCACCTGCCTCATACTGTCTCTCATTCCCTCAGTTGCTGTCACTTTCATGCTCTTCCTTTCTCTCCCTTTCCTTTTAGCTTCCCTTTTTGTCTATAGGCTTCAGTTTAGGATGGCTTCTCTCCCTTGGCACCCACTGGCCCCAACAGCTTCAAGCTTACGTGGTCCTTGGCATTCCTTGGTACTCTCTCTGAGGATAACCTAATAAGAACTCAGCCTAAGTTATGAACTCTAGAAAAAATCCACCTAACCAGAAAACTCTAAAGTTAGGCTGTCTGTGTTAAAATCTTGCTTCTTTATTGGTTATCTGTATAACCTGTGGTAAGTTACTTCTCTGGGCCTTAGTTTCCTCATCTTTAAATGAGAACAATAATGGTATCTACATTATTGTGAGAACTATATGTATCATGTTTAATACTGTTTCAGCAAAGGAAAAGAAAGGAGACTACAAAGACAAATGGAGGGAAACACAAGGGAGAATACAAAGTGTGGGAGAGGGGAAATACTTACTATGGAGTCAGGCGGTTTCAAGTTTCCAAGCCGGAAGATTTGTGTTATGTGAGCACTGCATTTAAATCCTTCTTGAGAGGGGTGATTGCAAGTAGAGCGTCCTTCTGGGTCTGAGGGCAGGAGAGCGTTGGTTTAGTCTACGTTCCTGTTGGCATCTTTCCACGCTTCATTTTGGGGTTGCGTGCTGACATTATTAGTCAACCCCCGTGGCTAGCACAGTGCCTGGCCTCCTGGAGGTGCCCCATGAATGCTGTTGAATAAATGACTATTTGGTAACAATCAGAAATAATAGCCCTATGAGTTCTATGGCCAAACTAGAATGTCTAGAAAGTGAACAATAGGCACCTCTGTTGTCTTCATTTTTAAAAATGTAAGATTTCATGACAAATGTGAGAAGTAAGAATCTGTTGAAGTAGAAAAGGAGAAATTCATTGATGGGATGGTGGGCAAAAGCATCCGAAACTGCGGTAGTTTCAGTGACTGATCTGGGAATGAGTGAGGTGGGAGGTTTCCACTGGGCACGCCCAGACGAGAGGCGGGACACTGAGCCCCAGGGGGGACTGCAGGTGCCGAGGGGGCGCTGGGACAGGCTTTAGGGTGGACTTCATCTAGGCCCGCAGTGGCTAATGGAAATAAAATGCATGGCACACATGTCATTTTAATTTTCTAAGGGCCACATTTTAAGAAGTAGGAAGAAACAGGTAAAATTAATTAACTTACTTAACTTCGTATACTCCAAACATTGTCATGGCAACATGTTAACCAATATAAAAATTGTTAATGACATATTTTCTTTTCTTTTTTTATACCAATCCTTGAAATCCAGTGCGTATTTTACGCCCAAAGCGCATCGCAGGACTGACTGGTCAGTCACATTTCAAATTCAATGGCCACAGGCCTGGAGTGCGATGGGAAAGGAATTCTTTAGAGGAAGGAGAAGTGGTCCAGAGGTTTCCTTAGAAGAAGAATACTCTTGCTTGGAATGGGGTTGACAATTGTAAATAAACAGGGGCCGAGGTGAGAGGGAATTTTACTGCATATGAATTTGAAGGGTTGTACCTGCGTGTGGAAAGTGGCATTCAAAGCCAAAGATTTATCGAAGTCACCGTCCAAGGGGTTTTAGTTTACATCCTTTTCACACTTTGTTTCCAGGAGGAAATGGTTCGCTGTGCTTCGGGGAGAGAGAATTACTGAGGTATTCATTCTGTTTCCCGCCCCCCTTCTCATTTTCATCATTTTATTTTATTTCATTTTTGAAAGGGGCATAAATCAGGTGCAAACTGAATTAATTACTGATCCTGTAAGGACTGATCCTTTAAAAGCATGTGCTGTTAAAAAGCTGCAAGGCATGTATTCTTGTGGGTGCTGGGGAAGGCGAGAAGGGGAGAGGCATGTCGCATCTCCTTACAGGCACATAGACGTGGGCTGTTGGTGAGTGGACAGGCCAACACACACCGTGGCTTTCATCCTTCCTCCCGTCAGGACCTAACTTGCACTGAGAAGTCTTATCATACATCTCTCCAAACATTAATCACTGTGTGAATTCTGGAGACTCACATGGGTTAAAAACTTGGCATCCACGTGTTATTATATATGTGCTTGTGGGGCTTTTACTCACACGGTTGAGACTGATTTACACTCGCTATCTGCAGCCCCCAAGCCCCGCTGAATCCGGAACTCTAGGGGTGGGGCCTGCCAATGTTTATGTTTAACGTCCTCCTGGGTGAAGCTTAAGCAGCGAGCTCAGACTGGTCACTGGGTCAGCCTTTGGAAACCAGGGCTGAATACCCTATAGGCAGTTCAGTAAAAAGTCTTGATGTGAAGAATTTCTGTGTGTGTGTGTGTGTGTTGAACATCTCATTAACCTTTGGTTCTCATTGGTTTCATTTATGTAAACTCCTTTGTTAGCAGTGAATGGAGGTAGAAGAGCAGAAGTTTCCTTGCAGAGTTCATTCTGTGGTTTGGGCGAATGATATGGGAATATATTACCTACAGCCAGAAAAAACACACTTTGTCCTACTGAGCAGAGTTACAGGGGCAAAAATCAGTGCCAGAAGATTGGAGAAGAGTGAGTATTGGTTGCTATGGAGAGAAGGCAAATGGCCGTGATGGGTAAAAATGATTTAGAGGCATAAGCCCGCCACAAACTTTAATAAAAAGAGAAATCTGAGGATGGGCTATGGTGAAAGGCTGCTTTGTGGGCAGCCCAGCAGAGAGCAAAGAGCCAAGGACTAGGGAACATCTACAACCTCCCTTCACGGCGGGAGGGTGGGTGGGAGGGAAGGGGGAAAGCCGTGAACTTGAAAATGAACACTTCATTTAGAGGTTGGGTGGGGGCGTTGAACAACCACTGGGGCCTACAGAACAGCAGGATGGGAACGAAGGAATGAAGAATACTTTTCCCCCAAACAACCCCTTTCTAAAAAGGAAAGGGATCTTTTAAAATGGGGATTAAAACAGTGGGGAAAAGTTGGAATGGAGTCGAGAGCAAAGGTGGTAGAGTCTATAGGATTAAAAAAATACTAACGGGCCAGCTGAGAGGGTTATTTCTGTACATTAACGATTTGTCCATGTTATAAAACATTGAGATCACATTCAGGGTTAGACCAGAGTTTTGCCTGATTTCTCACCGCGCATAGAAATTCAGGGCTAGACTACTGTCATGGCTTATTTCTAATCATGGAGAGAATGCGTCTGAAGTAAAATAAGCAAAGGGTAGAACCACGGTCCTATAAACCATATTTTCATTGGGGCTCTGTCAGGTAGCTAATTCAATCAATGGCCGCATATAATGGTATGAAATGGTTACAGGGTCCCCAAATACATGTGAGTGTAAGTTCAATTTCGCTTTTGAAGTTATATGACTCTTTTAGGGCTTCTTGGGGATTTATTTCATAATTGAAATGTCTTTTCTCCATTCCTGCGTCAAAGCGAGGAGCCCTGGGTGGTGGGCACACTGCAACTCGGCATTGATTCCGTCATTCTTTTCCATGCAGTCATGATTAAAGCTTTTATTTGTGAACGTGATCAAATAAAAATGGGGCACAAAGTGGATAAGAAATTTGGAAGGGATCGAGGCAGCAACTACGTTCTGGTTGGCACATTGTAGGGCTGCACTGAATACGTGTTAAGTGAATAAATGTGTGCTTTAAAATGACATGTGCTCCCACCGAAGTGCCTCATTACAAATTAAATTCGTTATGGCTAATGAGTTCATGGCAAACTTTAAAAGGTCCCACATTTGTATAGTGACTTCATTCAAAAGACTAATATAACCTCAGCATGACCCTAAAACCAGAGAAAATGATCCTATTTTGTGCACCGTTCAGAAGGCTGCCCATCTGCATTCTGGGTAGGTGTCACTTTCTGGAGCAAGGCAGAGGGTTTGGGTGTAATGGCCATGGCCCATGAAAAGATTTCATTAATATTTCTTCTGGGATTTGTATTTGGACAATGCTCTGCCTCTCTTTGGGATCACAAGGGTTGCATCAGAACTGTGGAAAACTCAGAAGGGCCCACACTTGGAAGTCTTGTTGCCCCTCACATTTGGTGGTCCTTCCCACTCAACATAGGGCCAGGTTGCAACTGTTTCTTCATTCATAGGGAGTGCTCCACCCGTGTTGGCCTACTGAACAGTTTCCATGGTTTTTCCAGTGGCCCGGTAATAATCAGGAGGAGACAGGATGAAATAAGGACCTGTTCTCTGAGGGGGTGGGGGACAATTGGTCCCAAAGATCTTAGGCAAAATCATCTTGCCACCAAAGGTGAAAATTATTTTTCAGATTTATTAATAAGGACATAATCCTTTCTTTAAAAAAATCCAGCCAGTTCCTCCCACATAAGATAACAAAGTTCTGTTATGTTAAATCAACTGTAACTCACTTTATAATCTTGAACTATTGTTTCTCATCTTTCTTTCTTTCTTTTTTCGTATATGGAATTCTTTTAAAAATCACTCCCTAGAGGAGCATGCTCTTTTGATGACTCACATTGTGGAACCTTTGTAAAGTGTTGAATCTCTCCTTAAATTGTGTTTTTGTCTAAATTTTTAAAGTAAAGATTCAGTATTTGTTTAAAGCACAGTAGCTATTATTCCTTAACTAATTAAATAAGACCAGAAGATTCTCCCTTAGCTAATAACATACAGTATGTTCCGTTTTGATATGTCTGCCTTCCTTCCGCTTCACTGCACGGGCAGTCCCAGCCCAAGAGCATGAGAAGGAAAAGTACCTATGCGTGCTTTCTATTTTTTAATATAGTTAATACACAGCATTATCTTAACCTACGCATTCGCATTCTTCATGCCTGTCAATGGCCTTCTCCAAACATCTTTTCTTTTTTTAAGCTGAGAGGTAAATAATTCTTAAATAGATTTCTTATCTTTGTCAAGGGGAAGTAAGTTCTAAAATGAGCATCAGCATGAGGACTATCTCCTGTTCTTCCCCTGCCCCAGGACCACTTAGGGTTTTATCCCAGGTGCTTTCAAATTTTCAGCAACTTCATCTATTTATTTAGCCAGTGCTCATCACAGGCTCCCCTACAGTGAGACACTTTTGCCTTCGCCATGGCTTACATTCCTACTTTGGGTTACTAGAACTTAACATGACCAGAAAATAGAGTAATAAAATTAACTGATTTGGGGTCATTTTGAATTAAAAACGAATGGGTGATTTTTCTCAGTGTGTTTTATGCAATCGTGAACTTCTCTCAGATAACCTGTTTTAAATACAGCTTTGCGGGGGAGTGGATTTGGAACTAATACCTGTCTATTTTCAGTGGCTATGCAAAGGCTGAGATAAACTCTAGCTCTAAATTCAAGAGGCAAAGTGAAGTTTAAAATGTTTGCTTTGGGCGGGGCTATAGTACTTATTTTATTGTAAATGCCTTCTAGTTAATCTCTAAGCAATCTGCTACCAGTGAAAATAAAATTGTCTTATCTGGGGGTGTTTGCTCCTCAGCTGTATCTACTTAAAAACAAAAACAAAAAAAACAGGTGTTTGTCTCAAAAGGGCAGGAATATACCTTCAAAAAGTCACGTATCGTGGAGGAAACACTTTAGGATAGGTACTTAGCTGGATTCTTCCTGTAGCGGGATCGTGGAGGAAACACTTTAGGATAGGTACTTAGCTGGACTCTTCCTGTAGCGGGAGAAAACTCGTAAGTGTTGGAAAAGAAGCTGCTTGGGAAGAAAACGCTCTGACTGTGAGCTGAACCTGGAGGCTAGGACGGTACCCACGGGACAGCTGCCTCCGAGCTGAGCTACAGTGGGAATCAAGCCTAATGAAATCCGAATTGTTGGGACTGTAGCGGAGCTTAAACTTTGGTTATCACGGGTAGTCTAGAAGATCGTTCTTCCTCTTCGTGAAGCAAAAATAAGAATCATAAATTTCTGTAGACAGACAAATTTAAGGCTGATAATGTGATGTCATCAACTGTGAACCTTGACCAGAAATTGATAAAAGTGCTTAACATTCCTGGAAAATCGATTAATTCTCAAAATATTCTTGTTGAGATGGCTAAAATAGCCTTATTGTTTTTGCTTTGCAGTCGGGGCGCAGCTGAGATTTAGTTTTGACATAATGAAGAAGTTTGCAAGATGATAAATAGAGCTGTATATTCTCTAGATGCAATTCTCCATACTCTGGGCCAAGTTCCTACAGAAGAAAATTTTCCCATTTGGGGGTTATTGAATAATATTTTCTCCAGTGAAACTTTTCTGAGTACCTAATAGGTTACATACTTTCCTTTTATAGCAAAAACAATCCAAAATTGAACTGCATATCCTCAGTTTTTGGTAATGAAAATTTATCCAAGATATGCATTTCTCTTTTTAGTGAAAAAGCAACAACATATCATAGTAGATGTCTCACTATCAGATGTAATTCAGTACTGCTAAATACTCAAGGCTTTAGAATTTATCTCTGTATTTGTGTCCTTTTAAATTCTTAAATGTAGCAAGTACACACAAGGAAAAACTGAGGATTTCTTTTTTAGATGTTCTAAAGTGGGAGCTGGCTAGAATGCTGACCGTTTTCACTTCCACAGGACAGGTTAGTGGAGATGATCCCTTTGTGCCCAGGCTTTCAGTGTCCAGGGAGAATGAGATTAACACGCATCCGCACAGGCAGGCAACGGGTCTTGCAGAAAGATGATGAGCGGAGACCAGAGGTCTAGTTGTAACGCTGCTGGCCCCAGCTGTGTGAGTCAACAGAACTGCTCTGGGACTTGACTTCTCACCTGGAAATTAAGGGTATACCTCCCAATGATCTCAGCGGCTTCTTCCAATTTGATATTCTATGTTTCTAAAGCCATGTTTCCATTGCTTAAAAATAATGGGGTCTTAGTCCATATCTAAGCAGTGGGATTCCTCTCTTCCTTGAGCATGCCAAGCTCTCCCCTGTGCTTGGCACCCTTTTTTCCTGGAACAACTGGCTCCTTCTCAGCCTTCCTACCTCGCTTGAGTTGTCATCTCCTGTGAGAGTCTCCCCTGGCCGTCTCATCCAAAGTGGCCTCCTGTGTGCCTCTTTCTCATTACCCTATTTATCTTTGCTCTAGCCTTCTCGTCTTGTCAGGTTGATTTGTGTGTGTGCTCATTAACTGCCCACCTCCACTTCTTTCTTTTTGCTGATGCTGTATGTATGCGGCATCTAGAAGAGCTTTGGCACATGAAGAAATTGTCATCTGGACCTGGGATCGTGGAGCTTGCTCACTTCTGTCTGTCCTCCTCTGCCAAGATTCAACCCTCTTTCTTCGGTCTAATGCGTGGGTGACTGCCCCACACACTACAGTAGGAAGGGGACAACCCATTCTCTGGGTGACGTGAGGATGGGTAGGCAAGATGGGCCTCACGAGGCCATCCTGGATGCACCTTCGGGAGGTGTGTTTAGTGCACACAATACCTTATTTTTACCGACACAACTCATGAGCCTGGTTGTTTTGTTTTGATGTTTAATGAGCAAGGACAGTTGGAGCAGGCCGAGCCTGTTGCATTCCTCCAGGTTGGTCTTTTTCCTGGCTTAGCAATTGGACTAACTCATTGAATTAAAAGGTGTAGAAATATCTTTCCTTTTTTAAGTCAGGGTTTGTTAGGTATCTTAAACTTTTTCTCTTTCAGAGACAACTAGAATTTGTCGTATCATGCAAGGCTCCAGCTTTATTTCAAAATTTTGAAACCAAAAAAATGTATGACTTCCAAAAGTAATATTTTCTAGACTCTTTTCCTAGAACTTGACTGGGGGGGTGGGCAGGGGGGAGGGGAAGGAGCCGGAGAGATGTATTAAGAAAGTGTTAATTGCTGCTTCTGAAGCAACGATCTTGGAATAATTTTTTAGTTATGCTGATGATTGGTCCAAAAGAATTCCAAATTAGCATCTCTATTTCCTTGTTACATACTGAAAACTTAAGTAGATTATTTATTTGATTCTTTTAGTACTGAAATGGGGAAAGTGTTAGGCTTACCAAGAAAAAAGAAATGACCCTAAAATTTATCCTGAGGTTGAAGAATCGGAAAAGAACTATTGTTTTACATTTTGATTTCCCACAGTGTGAGAAGACTGTCCCTGTCCAGATGCTTGCCAAGTTCTGGGAGCACATTTCAGAGTGTTTTTGGGGTAGCACAGGGAGGGTCTAGCACAGTCAGGGCCTTGTATGCGGGTGTTCCAGGTTTCCAACTGTAACAAGGGGATGGGAGAGAAGAGAGAAGCATTCCCAAATCAAACATAACTCTCAGGAAATGAGCCAGAGCACCTGTGAGAGGTCAGGGGTCAGAAAATACAAACTCAGGGTTCAATATTTTGATCACATTTCACAAAAGAACATGGTCATAGACAGTATGGAGAGGTTGGGAACTAAGAATTCTGTCATTCTAAAACGTTTTTCTCCCATGACTCTATGATGTTTCAGAAAACATTTCCAGAATTGACTCTGAAACTTTCTGGTGGCCTCTTGTTGCTTAAACATCAGGTTGAGAAGTTATTTATCTCTTTCTGTTAACTCCCAGAGGTTCACTTCTGGGAACCTTCTGAGCCGATTCTTTGGCCAGTGCTTACGAGGCTCTGGGCGGGGGCAGGAGGAGGTCCGGCAGTCAGAGATGGAGAGACATCAGAGCTCTGAATCACAGGCAGTTGACTTCTATGGAGAAAGAAGTGGTTTGCAAACATTACTTCATGGGACCTCCTAGTGAAAAAGAGGGTGTTTTTTCCATCTCATTTCCCAACTCTCAATTCTCTGAAATCGGCCTGATTTTTGCCAGGTGTCAAATTATAACCTTCCTTCTCGGCCACGAGTGACTAACGATTAATCTAATGACTATGCAAAGTTTGAAATTCACATTTTAACCTACTGGCTGCATTGTGTTTTCATAAACTGTGAAAAACAAAATTTTTCCCTGAAAAAGCCAATAAAAACAAAGTTTTAGCCTCGATTGCAACGTTCACTTGCAGTTGTTGACCTGTAGGTGCTGGAGAAGCAAAATGGGAGCTGCCACTGGCCCATCTCGAGGCCTGTGGCCCCCGCCCAGCAAGTGACGCCAGTGCCCCTCTCCTGGGGGGAGTTAAGTGATGTCAGCACCGCTGGGCAGAGCAATATTTGACCCTTAAACTGCTTCATACACAGGCAGCTCTTTTCCTCTTCTCGCTATTCCCTGAAGGAAGCAGGAGGGCTGAAGCATCTGACCCCCTTTGCGAGTCCCCCTAGATAATTTCAAACTTTGAATGAAGACCACTTTGGTCGCTGGCCATTTACTGATAGGTAGTCATTCTCACAAAGCCTCAGCAAGATTTTCTCTTCTTTATACTACGTGCAAAAGGAGCAAGGTCTCTGCATGTTTTCTCTGTATTTGCGCCTGGCCCCAGTGCGTGCCTTGAGAGCTCGTAAAAACAAATCCGCCCCTAGCTGGGCAGTCGGTAATGGGATCTGGAGCCTCTTTCCACAAGGTCACCTGTTTAAATAGAGACTCCCGCGGAGCTGCCTGAAAGGTGTTTCCACTGGAGGGCCTCTCACTCACTTGCTCTCCGTGTCTGTTAGGAAGCGAGCTCCCCGCGCTGGCTCTGTCCTCCAGAGCGCCCTTCGGACTGCCCACCTCCCTGGCAGTCGATGATGAGAAATCTGGAGTCCAGGTCCCACGGCAGAAGATAAAGCACACTTTAGACTTTAAATACAAAGAATTTCCTTTCAAACTAAAATAGAACCGTATTTCATTTGGCTACTGGAGTGCATTATAGAGTCATCAAACAGTGGTGAATGTGGGGCCTGTAAAAATCATTGTGAAAAGAAAAGAAAAGAAAAAAAAAAACACACCAAAAGTTGTTCCCAGGAATGAAATGGCTTTTGCACCAGCAGCGAACCTCCTTGGACGGCGCAGCGGACAAGCCTCTCCCAAATTACATATGAAGAACCCAAGCCAAATACTTGTGCCTCTCACTTGTTCTTTACATCTGATTCCACATTTTCTCTGCGGGACATGTTTCCAGCGCCCAGCTCCCAGTCTCTGTAAATCTGCCTCCTTCCTGTCCCCACAGCTGAGTGCAGTTCCGCTGTTCCTGCCTTGTTCAGATTCTAGCTGAATTCACTCAATACATGCCCTGTTGCCCGCCTCTGCTGTACCAGCGACGTGCCAGGGTGTGAGTATCTCAGGGCTTCCACATATTGGTTACTCCCCACCTAGTGTCTGGCAGAGCCCTAATTAGTTGCAGACCTCTGCCAACTGGGCCAGCAGCCCTTCCCACTGGCTTCTCCCAGATTAAGGAGGATGGGTATCTTGGCTTCAGCATCTCAGTGAGGTTGTCCCCACCTTAGTGCCGACCACTAGAACTAGAGGCTCCCAAATCCCCCTCTTCTGACAAGCCATGTCTGAGCAGCCAGGACTGAAGACTTAGCTGAGATCAGATCATGACTGGCCTGACTGCTTTGGAATCAAAGAATGAAGCCAGGGTAGAAACAATATACAGAAGGACAAGCTCAGGAGAAGGAGAGCAAACAAAACCAGCAGTTCCCGGTTAGGGTCATAAAGCTCCTACTTCCTTTATGGACCAACAATAAACAGTCAGTCAAATCAGTAAACATTCCTCCCCACACAAGTGCAGATTTGTGTTTCAAGACATCAGATGGGATGTCGCCGTCCCCACCTTGCTTTCTCCTTCCCCCAACGTTAAGTTTAATAGGGATCCTAAAGAAACCTCTTTCTTTGTCGGTTTAACCACAGTTTCTCAGCCTCTGCTCTGTCAACACTTTGGGCTGTTTAATTCTTTGTCATGGTCTGTCCTGGGCTTTGTAGAATGTTTTAGCAGCACCCATGGCCTATGCTCACTAGACGCTGGTAGTGCCTTCCTCCCAGTGTGACAACCAAATGTCTCCAGACATTGCCAAATACCCTCTGCGGATGAAATCACCCTCCACCCCCACCCTCACCCCCTGCATTAAGAACCACTGGGTTAAATAAAGAACTGACAGTGACCAGAGGGAGGGAAGAGCGGGGTAATGGGGAAAGAGGGGAAGGGGCTAGCCAAGGAACATGTATAGAGGATCCATGGTAATGGACGACAGGGCAAGGACTGACTGAGAGAGCAGGACGGGGGAGTGGGCGGGGTAGGGGAGAGCAACAGGGGAAAAATTACAACAACTGTAATGGAGCAACAATAAAAAAAAGAAATGAATCCATTGGTCTCATGTAAAATAGGCTTAAATACTGATATGTGACTAATGTCACAAATACCAGTTAGGCATCAGAATATGATCCCATGGCCTAGAAGACATGGACCTGTATTTAGGGAGGTGCTCTGCAGATGGGGGCAGCTGTGATTCTCAGACTTCAGCGTGTGTCCCAGTCCCCTGGATGGCTGGTTAAAACCAGTGGTTGGGCCTCACCCCAGAATTACTGATTCAGCCGTTCTGGGTGGGGGCCAATGATGTGCAGTTGTGACAAGGTGATGTTGATGCTGGTGTTCCAGGGGAACTGGGCTGCCCCTTTCTGGATTGACCAGTGGTGCGGAGGAAGCCACATTATTTGAAGCCTTCCATGTGTCTGTATCTTCCTCTTCACTGCCCACCACGCAGTGTCATGTAGCCTCTTTGTCCCAAGATTCCCTTGATGGTGTTTCCGCCTTTGACCTGCCCCTAGCTTTCCCCAAATACTTGGCTCCACTGAAACCTGCTATTTGGGTGCTTGACCCTTAGGTCCATTTGCTGCTCCTGAATTAACCCATGCCCCAGCATCCAAAAGTACTCCTGGGCACCCGGCTTCTGGGTGCTTGTTAAGCCTCCTCAGATTTCACAAAACGCACCACCCAGCCATGGAATACTGATGGGGTGTCTGGCTCAGCAGAGAAAAACATTTTACCACTGACATTTTTTACAATTACCAGGAAATGATGATAATATTGAAAAGCAAGCTGAAGTTTATTATTTTTTTTAAATTCTACACAGACAACACACCCCCTTATTGCCTGCACCTCAGGCAAACTGCTCTCACCACTCTCCCTTGGCAGTTTCCAAGGATGGCCCCATGCCTCCCCTGCCTCACGCCCTATAAAATGATAAAAAACACAGTCTCCCCCCTATACTGCAGGTTTCTGTACACGGTAGGTTTCTTAACAGGTGCTTCACGGAACTAGTGTTGACCCTCCAAGGTCCCCCTTTGTCGATGAGATCAAGTCCAGATTCCTTGGCGTGACATATGAGGCCTTTTGAGGAAGACCCAAACCTACATTTTTCAGAATCGACTTTGGCACACATATATTGTATCTGCATTAGACTGTCACTTGTTATTTCCCAAACACAACCTGTAACTACACATAATGGTGATAGTAGTAATAAAACCCATTAGCAGTGACCTTATTGAGCATTTGCTATGTGCTATGTACAGTTATTTACTATGTTGCCTCTTTTAATCCCGCCAACAAGCCCATGAAGGAAGCACTATCATTATCTGCCTTTTACAGGTGAGGAACCTGGAAATTAAGAGTCAAGAAATGATGTAAAGGAGACAGCCAGGATTCAAACCTAGGCAGTCTGACTCCATACATTAGGCCTTTCTGGGCTGGCACTCAATCTGCCAATGTTGAGGCAGGTACAGATGAGGCAGCTATATTGTTTTAAGGCTTCTTCCTTCCATCTTTAATGTTCTTCCTTCCTTCTTTCCTCCTTTCCTCCCTCCCTCTCTCTCCCCTCCTTCCTTCCTTCCTTCCTTCCTTCCTTTTCCT
>VMDR010021103.1:0-17076 GCA_007922815.1 Macrotus californicus | reverse complement strand
AAAATTGAATTTTGAATTTATAACTCTAATAAATTGACTGCCAGCACAACTGCAAAATGTAAAAGTATATTTATTGCCAAAAGACATTCTAGAAACTCACATTAACTATGAAATAAATAAATACATTAACTAGTAAAACACTTTACTGATATATCCAGTCTTTTGGAGATTCTTTTCAAAAGAATCACAGATGTGAATGCCACTAAATGGTCAAAAGAGAACTTTGAACATTGACTAAGGGGAAATTATTTGTATAAATTTGTTTGCATAGCTTTTTAAAAAGAAACCAAAAATCAAAAGATATGTCCCTTTAAAATGAATCTGTATTCTAAAATGTCAGGAAAAATGTTATTTGTGATTTTTAATTGAACTTTATTTTAGAAAGCATATTGTTAAAAACAAGACAACTGGCCCCCAAATGGAGCTGCTTTGCTGAGCCCTGGCCACCGAACTGAGACTTCCTCACAGTTTCACCACCCGCGCCGCCCCCCGCCCCCCGCCCCCCGCCCCAGGGAAGGAATCTTAAACTGGTCAGTCAAGAACTTTATAAATGGACCAGTCAGGCCATCTGCCTGACAGACATCTACCACCCCCTATAGGATGGTGACGGTAATACTCAATCCACTTTTTGGCCCACGATAACTTCCTTGTTCCTCCTCTCTTCAGCCTTTAAAAGTCTTTCATTTTGTGCTGCTCCTTGCAGCTTCTTTCTATCTGCTAGATTGGATGTTGCCCAATTTGTGAATCACTAAATAAAGCCAACCAGTTCTTTAAAATGTACTCAGTTGAATTTTGTTTTTTAAAGTATAAAATCTCAATAGGGCCTTTATTACCCAAGGACCCAATTTTATCAATACATGTGGGTAGAATTTTATTTTTTAACATTGCAGAACCAAACCAAAAGAAAGTCACATACGTCAGAGACAAAATAGAGTTGGCCAATGCAGGCAGTCACAGAAAATTAAATTGAACCTTACCTAACATCTAACATAAGTTGCAGAAGTTTACAGATCTTCTCTGAAATCAGCAGAGGACACGACCAGCCAATCCCCAAACGCCAAACCTGTTTACATCATCTCCAGACCCCCTTGTTCCAAGACGCTGCACCCTGGACCCAGATAAGGAGGAAGACGCCAGGCAACCAATCAGCTGACACAGCCAAATAATTCTTGATTCCTGATTCACCCCATAAAAACTCCTGAGTCTGTGAGCATCTTGGAATTCATTGTTCCCATAGGCTTGAGTTTCCCATCTTGCAAGCTTAAACCTTTGCGATAAACACATATTTTTACTCTTACTCATTGTAGAGTTTGGTTTTTGACAGGATTGTAAGAAATATGATACACCTTTGCACCAGAAACAAGCATGATACAATTACGGCCATTTAGAGCATTGTCACCTAACTTTATAATTTTAAATTGTAGAGGTAGAAGGTATTATGTTGACTTAATCCACTGAGCATTTCTATGCTGGTTCTGAGCACTGAGACACACATACAAAATAATACTAGATAACTATAAAACAAAAACGAGACAGCTAATATATAAAGCACAGTAAGATTTCATTTCTTACTCAGGTTCCCAAAGAATCAGATTTGCCCTAAGTCTATGGAACAGGTAGCAACTTGAAAGGGGATGTGATGCAAATGTATTACATGTAACTAAATGTCTGTTGTTGCATATATGACTTCTCCAGTCTCGGAACTGTCCCTATGGGAAATATGATACATTTTATGAGACCTACTTTATTCTGTGATCTTCAGGAAATAATTTAGTGAGAAAATGGAAACTTCCTCTCTTCGGGAACAGAAAGGCAGGCCCTCCTTCCTCTGTGAACAAACATATCGCGAACATAATATTACCAGTTAAGTGATCTCACCAATGGGAAGTCGGTAGCACTTAATACATTTAAGAGGAAAAACCTGGAGAGACATCTCTGAATGCTACATGAAAAATATTTGTGGTTTTAAGTGTAACAAAAGAAAGAAAGAAAAATTAAGCCAGGTTAAAGAATGCGGGACTGTGGGGAGGTAACAAGACAGAGGGAAAGATGACAGCAGACTTTTTCAACTGGATTTGAGGGAGAAGAGGAGGCAAAGAGTAAGCACAAGCAGTGAAGTTCAGATTGGCATTTACTAAAGGCAGCTTGGTTGTTCCCATCTTTGACAGGGAGAAGCATTTCTCAAGGCCACTCCCTGGAATGGGAAGAGAAGACACTGGAGAAAACAGCGTGTCGCAAGGCCAACCTGTTTACCCAGCAGGGGTTGACCTATAGCTCTGCAAGCTGTTGAAGAAAAACAATAACAATAACAAAAAATCCTGCATGGCATAGCTGAGGGAGAAATTCAGACCTCTCTATTTTTCATTCAGTTCAAATAAAAACCAGGACACGGTCAACAAAACAAAAGGTGTGCTGATTACTTAATATAATCCTATTGCATTCATCAAAAGCCTTGTTCTCTTTAGAAGCCTGTTCTCCAGAAGCAGTTAGGTGTCTCACAAAGCTAGTGAAACACATCATCGAAGATGCACAGGTCCTCACATGCAGTAGCAAAAGTGTAGGCAGAGCCACCTATTGGCCATGCTGTGAACTACAAGGCGAGGTCCCCCATTTAAAAACACCCTTCCTCCAGGGCTTGCTACTGTGCAAAATATAAAAAACAAAATGGAATTCCCCCCTCTCCCCAGCAGGGTCTTTCAGGTTGAGGCATTCTTTTCTTTGAAGGCCCAGGTTGAAATGGAAGTCTGTCAACTGTAAAGAAGTCCAGAGTGCATTTCTAGACGACAGCCTCTCCTCTAACGGTTGATGACACCGCGGATGGCAACTTCAGGGCCTCTCCACAGCTTTCTTCTCCGTGAAGTGCCCCAGTTAATGAGTTGGCCAGAGAGAAACGTCCTATTAGTGTGAAGCTGCCATCCTGGTCACTGGACAGGTGGGGGCACATGATTCAAGCTGGGCTAACCAGGGTCTTTTGCTGAAGAATTTAAACTGAGATACACAGAAATGAGGGATGGCAAACTGAGATGAACAAAGTATCTCAGACTTTCCCCCCCAAGTCTGAATTATGTAGGCACCACTTTTAAAGGAGGAAAATATCATGGAATTCCAGTATGATCGTACTAAATTTTTTACAATGTCACTGGGCCATCGATAAGCATAATGCTATATTTGCATTTATAATCACTATCCATTTATGAGACCAAAGACAATTATAAAAATATATGTATATACTAAATAACAGTCAAATCAAGAGCATAAATGTCATATGAAGAGGATGCTGTGTGATGAAGGTACTCAACCCACTGAACACTCAGTAGGTTACCCTGAGGAACCAGTTCTCCCCGGACCAACCTCCTCACTCAGCATGTCGGGCTGACACCGCTGACACCGCTGACACCTTCAGAGCCCACCGCTCATGCAGTGACTTCGACTCCATTCGTTTGTCATAGCTCCCAGCATTGAGAGCAGCACTGCTTGGCTGGACCTCCAGGACAAACATCCAAATTTAAGGTCTTCACTCAAGCACAGACATCAATGAGCAATACTGAGTTATAAAAGGGTTGTCCAAGTAATCCAGAATGTGTGTGTTTAAAAAACTCACTACGCCAAACATCTCAAATACTTAAATCCAAATAGAATTCACAAAACACATCCATGTTTTCTTCAGCTTCTGCAGCTTCCCATTGGAGCCTGATTGCTCCAGAGCGGCGCCGTGTAACCGAACTTTCTGTGACAGTGAAATGCTCGTGTCTGTACCACCTAAGACAACACACGCTGGTCACGTGTGTCTATAGCATCACTTGAAATATAGGTGACGTGACTGCTACATTGAATATTAAATTTTATAATTTTAACTAATACAGATTTAAATAGCCATAGGCAGCTGGCAGCTACTGTCAGGGCCAACACAGCTGTAGCCTTATCTGAACCACCCTCAAATGCTGGCTTTCCAAAATATGACTACAGCAACTTTATGTGTAACAAATTACCCACCCAATTTTGTAACTTAAAACAACCAGGACTGATTTGCTCACACAGTTATTACGGGTCAGGAATTTGGGAGCGACTGAGGTGGGTGGCCTTAGCTCAGGCGTTTGCTGGGCCTGCTCTCGTCCGAAGGCCCTTCTGGGGCCGGCGGATTAGCTCTGAAATGGCTCACTCACAGGGCTGTTGGCAGAAGGCCTTGGTTCCTTGCCAAGCCAATCTCTCCAAAAGGCTGGATGTGCTCTCACAGTGTGGCAGCTGGCTTTGTCTAGAGCACGCAATCCAAGAGACGCTGAAACACTTTCTATGACCTACATTCTAAACTCAAACAGTTTCACTTTCCCTTAATCTATTTAATCTATAAATCGCTATGTCCAGCAGGTACTCACTCAACAGGAGGGAAACTAGTCTCCAACTCTTGAATGGAAGAATATCAAAGACTCTGTGCACATAATTTAAACCCACGACAGACATGTCAACTTATCTAAAGCAATGGAGTTAATCTGTGGTAAAGCCTGCATTTGAACTTGTTTCCATCTTAATCTGGACCAATGTTTTTATCTCAGCTCCACATTGCCTAGAGCAATTATACAGGCAAATACAGGATTTTCTGAGGGCTTGTTTAGAAACCAAGTGTAATCTAAGTGGAAGCATGTGGCTTATTATTATTTTTTACTTCAAAAGGTAGGCATTTAAAAAATCTATTTGTTAGTTCCCAAACACTATTTTACTTTATCATCTTTTAAACATTTTTCTCTTTCCCAAGTAATTGGATATATCTCATGCTCAGAAAGAAGGCTGAGCAATCAGCAAATGTTTGGAGTTTTAGGGCCTGTCACTGTGCTGGAGAATTAGCTCACGTCTCCCTCCAGGAGCCTCAGAATGACAGCCCTGCCAACTCCCCTCTCTCATAACCCTGGTTAAGAGGTATCCGCCATGATTAGGCTCAGGGAAGTCTAATAGTCAAAGAAGTACCATTCGCATGATGATGCTAGTCTCACCTGACTTCTCAAAGAGCAAAAAAGAGGACCAAGTACACAGTCGACAAGAATTCTTCCTAAAATGCCCAGCCTTCTTCTACTTTCTGATAGCAGGAAACACTCTAGTGCCTCTCACCTCTCTGACAGAACCCTTTCCACCCTCTCTGCCATTCAGTGCCCCACGCCCCCCCGCTTCTCCAGCCCCACTCACACCGTGCACCTCCACGGGAGCCCTTCTTTATGCTGACGACCCCCAAGTACGTTAGCTCTTGTATCCACACTGATCTTACTACAAAGCTTAGCAATGAGGCTGTCGTCCCTTTTGCTTTTTCACTCACAGACTCTTCACCAGCACAGCCCATGACCTTAAGAATAGAAGATACAGCAAAATAATGGACTAATTCACAACTTACCTTCAAAGGAACCAGGTGGGGCAAAGAGAATCACACACCACTTAACAAAAGGATACACACTGAGGAGTGGGTTGTCAGGTGATCTCATCATTGTGCGAATTTCACAGAATGTACTTACAAGGACCTAGATGGTACAGCCCACCCACACCTAGACGGTAGTAGGGTATGCCCTGTGGTTCCTAGACTACAAGTCTGTACAGCCTCTTACTGTGCTGAACAGTGTAGGCACTTGTAACACAGTGGTGCTTGTGTATCTAAATATAGAGGAGGTAGAGTCGAAACATGGTATGAAAGAGGAAGTGTGTGTGTGCATGCACATGGGCAGTGGTGGGGGGAGGGAGGCAGAAAAGGAGAGAGGGAAGGAAGAGGGCAGGTGAGCAGAGACCCAAAGACATAAAGTCCGAGAGAAGAAAGAATGCGGGGTGGGCAGAAAGGAGGAAGAGGAGGGAGAGAGGTGGAAAAAGCAGAGGGAAGGAAAGCGAGTTTGCTTGTAGGGCTTGGGTGGGGTGTGCATGGGGGCAGGTGTAGGTGGGCATGGGGGGGAGCTCTGTTGCCAATTCGAGGGCCCTGGCTGCAGGTGGGCAAGACAGCATGTTGAGGCTCCTTGTCAGTTTACATTAAAAACATTTTCTTTTTTTATTAACATCGGCGAGAGAGGTGAAGGGAAGGAGAAAGAGAGGAAGAAAAAATAATTGATATGAGAAACATCGATCAGTGCCTCCTGCATGTGCCCCAACCAGGCCTGAAACTCAGGCATGTACCTTGACCAGGAATCAAAGGCACAACCTTGCCGTCTGCAGGACGACACCTAACCAACCAAGCCACACCAGCCAGGGCTCCTAGATGATTTAAACCACCCAGAACTAGCAGTAAATTCAACATGGTAGTCAGGTTTAGCCTTTTCTTTCAACATCACAAGCAAACATTTTGCTTATAAGTCGTTACAATCTTACAGGACCATTGCTGTATACACGGTCCACCGCCGAACGGAGTCCCCTTGGACTGCGGTGCGGGACTGGAGGAGCATTTTCTCCGACCCCGGGGCACAGCTGACTAGGCCAGGAATCGACGCCTGACACAAAGGCAGCTTCTACAGCTTGGACAAGGATCTGAGAAGTGGCTTGGCAGAGCTGCTCTGACTGAGAAATCCACACTTAATGGTGATTGGGAAAACCACTCACCTTCTTTCCTTTAGAAAATTTAAATATATCACACTGAGCAAGAAAATAAGTTAGTTTAGAGAAGAGAGGCAAAGAGATGAAAAGCTAAGCCTGCCTAAATAGTAGACCTGAGGCAGAAAAAAGGAAAATAGGTTTAAAATAAAGTCTAATTAACCGAGACAGCTCAAGTGGGCGTCATATTTGTAACCCTGAGCACTCTGTTAGACCTACTTTAAAAGAAAGAAGTTGTGTTTGCTAGCTTGTAACAACTTCTATCTGGGGCTCATTATTTACTTAAAAAAACACTCAATGTTTGCCCCAATGGAGAGTAATAATGCTGGCTAACATCTACTAAATTGTTACTATGTATAACATTGTTGTACATGCTGTGAATATATGAGCACATCTCTCTTATTATTCCTACTTTACATGAAGATATTAAGACACAGAATCAAAATAACTTGCCCCAAGTCATACAGCTAGTAAGTGGCAGAGGTAGTATTTGAACCCGTACAGTCTGGCTCCACACACTGCTCTCCTAACTGCTATGTCCTTCTCCTGCTCTAAATGAGACTGTTTGTGACAGGATAATTTTCAAACTTGTTACCCTGCCATGTACGGCCTCCGCTCTCTAGCCCACCGCAGTCTGCAGCCAATTTCATTAGTACCTCAAACCAGATCAACTCCAGCCCTCCCTGGAAGAGTCACCCACAGCAGGCAGCCTGCAGGCTTCACACTGCCTTGCTCTGCACCTCACGCCTTCTGAAACTGGAAAGCCCACCTGTGTAAGGGTATGACCACAGAGGAACCTGGGACATGAAAAGCAGAAGGCCCCCCCCCAACTGGCAGGGTTACATCCATCTGCATTCTGAGGCTGTAGAACCCAACTCTGATGAACAATGTGATTTTCAGACCGTGTTATACATGTTTATTTAGCCTCTCAGCTGAAAAAAGGAAAATGAAATTTAGTGCTGAGCTGTGTGGACATGGTCCGACTCTTGGATAATTTACTTTTCATGACAGATTCCATTTTCTGCTGCTGGCATGATCAGACGGGAATACATTTGTCCACTGAGAGTACATTTGTGTCTTTTGCATGGGCTAACTCAGTGGTAGCATTTAATTTGTGCAGTATTATTCACTTATCAGTCCCAAAGACAGTACATGCTCAGAATTACTAAGTTCATTGAAATGTTACTACAAGAATCAGCCTTGAGAGGCAAAATGAACATCAGTGCTTAGCTTGAGACTGTCTCATTATCTTCGAAGCGCAGATATTGCTGAGATGATTAGTTTCCTGGATAAATTCCGGTTGGAAGAGGTGAGACTATGTACCCTGTCAGAACTGTTGCGCTGCAGTGCTGTCTGCTGTCGAAAGCAGAACCACGGACAGAGTGAACCGGGCAGATGCGGGGCAATGGGGAATGGCGAATGCCGAGGGAGAGTGCTCTGAAAGAGCGGCCACTTACCAGGTCCGGCCCACTGCTGCCATGGCAGAACGTGGCCCATCGTGCTAGAAAGTCTGACTTTAAGAGGAATCGATTTCTGGATATCTATATGACATACCTTGCGCTTAAATTGTGGCACTCGGAATTACTAGAATGACTCCCAATGGCCTTCTTCCTTGTGTAATCCTTTGCCTTTTGAATGTGAATGGAGTCTGTTAATATTATAAGACATTATAGCCCTGACTGTTATGTTCAGTGGCAAAGGGTTGATGATCTATAGGGCCTCATCTAGTCACACAGGGCCAGAAGGGGACAGCATGAGAAGGGCACCACAGACCTCTGCTGGCTGTGAAGTGGCAGAAGGCCCTGTCCCAGGACCGAGGAGCCCGCAGGAGATGAGAGTAGTCACAGGCTGGCAGTCAACAAGAAAACGGGGACTTCAGTCGCACAACAGCATGGAACCGAGTTCTGCCAGCAAAGTGAATGAGCTCGGAAGTAAATTCTTCCCCAAAGCACTCAAGTAGGAGCTCATCCTACCCAACACTTTCACTGCGATCTTGCAAGAAAGAGCCTGAGTAGATTGCCCGACGGAGCCCATCCTGACTGGTGACACATGGACTGAGATAGAAAGTGGGTGTTGTTTTAGGTCGCTATGTGGTGATCTGTTACCCAGCAACAGAAAACTGATGCAGTAAGGAATTACTTAAAAATTTCCAGGAGGCCAATTACCACACATTGGTCAATGGGCCTCAGCTGGCAACCTGGGGCATAAGGAAGGTGAAGTGAGAGCCTTCAGGTGGAAGAGAGTCTGAGAGGTGTTTCACCATCTAAGGTCACAAGTGGGACAATGTGTATCACCTGATTGCACGGTCATTGCAGGAGGGCACTCTTAAGGAAATAACCTTGATGTAAATAAAAGTGAAAATTATCCTCAAAGTGCTAATGGGTGGGAAGCAGTAGAGGCAACGTACTGGCTTTAGGAGCATTCGCGTTCAGCAATTTGAGGTCACTCAGGTGACTCAAGAAGAAAATTTTCTTTACATTTTTTCCTAAAAATCAAATGAGGATCAGTGTTCCCTTAAAACTATTGATTGCATGCCACCATGAATCTGCTTCTTTTATTCTTGATTGAGGATGCATCTTTAAAATAGATGGCAAATATCGGCATTTCCAAGGGCTCCCTAGCTCGAAGAGCGTGTAACTAAAGACAGGCAAGTTCAGACACTTCAAAAGAAGTCGTTTCCCTTTTGTAAACAAATGTTGGAAGTTTATTCCAAGTGGTTCTGGGGATAAACTTATTTCATTGCCCCCACAATAACATTCATTGGCTAATGTGGTTCTTAAAAATAAAAATAGTTAATCAATAAGTACCTTCTCTGTCAGCCCTTAGAGGGCTGTCTTTATTCAGCCTCATTGATGGCACAGATAGTATGTTGCAGACATTGTGTTATGAACAGCATATAAGAAAAAAGATGATGAAAAATGATAGCTGGCTAGTTTCTCGTACCTTACTATGTTCTTCTTAAAACCTTTCTATTACTGGGAGAAGTGGGCATATAGGGGTTCTACTAAAGATGCTCCCGAGAATTCCTCATTATCCTCCTTCACACCACAAACACCAGCTTGAAGACAAAAGATGGTTGGATGCACTGAGCTGCAGATGGAGAAGCTGGGAAACAGCAGGCTCTTCAACACCTCCCTCTGCTCACAGAGTCCTGCCCAGGGTGCCTCTTGCGTAAGGATTAATAAACTGGATCTGAATGCAAGAAGACTTAAGGGAAGAGAGCATCCTGCCCTCTTAGGCACATAAACGTGAACAGCTGCAGGCCTTACTGCTCACATAAGTTGCTCCTGTGTTAGGCAAGTTTGAGTAAAGGGTAGGCCTTTCAGGAGCAGGGTAGGACCCTAGAAAATCCGGAGGAAGGCTGGCTAATAATTTTTAAATGCGACTTTTACAGATGCAACATATTTGGGCTCACGCTTAACTCCCTCCCTATACCCCTCCTTTCTAGAACTATTTAGCCACAAAAATGTTTTTTCTTCAAATTAACACTTGGGATAATTCCCCAATAAAAGGTAATGATGCAAATTGCTTTCAGCATTTTCTATAGTTTGTTGAAAAGTATGTTTTGAACAAAACGTAGTTCCATTTTTGCCTTATTGATGTTGAGAACTGCAACTTGACCTTTCTTTGAAATTAATGATCACACAGGAACTGGAAGTCAGATTCTAGCAGTTTCAATATTTGCTTGGCTGGAGAAATGTTTCCATCTGTTTGCACACGATCTATTTTCTAGCTGTCTGGAGGTCTTGTATATCTTTTGCAATTCATTCTGTGAGAAGGAAATTTCCAGAGCAGACCGCGAATCCATGGCGTCCGAATCCATGACGCACGACGCAGGTGTCGCTCTCCCGTGGTTATCAGAGCAGACGGTCGCCCAGAAACTTTCCTCCACTGCTGCCCTTGCTACCGGCATGCAGAAACGCTACTTTCAGGTTGCCAATTAAGGTAACATCTGTATCAACTATATTTTATTTGACAGGACAATGAATTCCTTTTGCTCAAACCCTAATGTGTTTTTCAGGTATTAATAATTTCAAATTTGAGCATGGCCCCAGTATGGCACACCTTTTTTTCAAGCTGGTCAATAAAACTCTTTGCTGGTGCTGAAAATGGCAAGCAGTTAAAAGCCACGCTATGGGGCAGGGGTCCCCAACCTCCAGGCCGTGGACTGTTACCAGCCGGGCCTCTCAGCTGGCAGTGAGCTTGATTGTATGTGCTTAAAAAACCACCCCCTTACCCCGCCTTCTGTGGAAAAATTGTCTTCCAAAAAGGCTGGGGACCACTGCCCTGGGGGAGAAGGGCTAATCACCATGTCACACACACCAGGGAACAATTTACAGATTATTCGATAAAGTTAGGCAGGCGGCTTCTGCAGGATAACTAAATTTCTAGTAGCAGAACTTAAAAACACAACACATAGGTAGGCAAGGAAATAGGGTGTTTCCGATCTTGAAACTAATCACTTAACTGTAATACATAACAAAGAAAGAAAAAAACATTTGAGAAGTACCTTTTCAGGTTTTGTTGGTGGTGGTGAGACTGGCACCAGGCGTTCGACTGGCCGGTGTGGTGAGGCCAGACCTTGGTTCAGCAATCTCGTCTCCTGAGTGCTGGCTAGGAAAGAATTCAGAGCCAACCCTCAAACTATGAGAGAAAATTTATTTAGGAAGTCGCAGAGGTAGAAGAAATGAGTTATGGAAGAAATGGGCTCAGCAAACAAGTTACAGAGGCAAAAGACAGGCCTTTGGAGCTTTAGAGAAAGAGAGAGGCAAGGAAACCGAGCCAGGAGAACAGAGTGGGGAAAGGCAGAGCATGCTGGGTCCTCCAAACTAAGAGGCTTTTACAAGTGGGGATTCTCGGGGCAGTCCCAGTGGGAGGATCCACTAAAATATTCGTCGGCCTTCCAGGTGTGTCCTTTCAGAGTCGTGGTCTCCCCTGATTGGGGACCACTTGGCAGGTGTCATCAGTCAGCGCAGCTGGTCCTGATGTCAGCCACGGTGTTGCTCTGTCTGGTCTTGCTGCTTTTCTGGGCCTGGAGCTGAAACACAGCTGGGGCCAAGATACAGCTGATGTGGGGCAGAATCTCACTGTCCTGGGGGCTTAATGCTCAAGGGCTATTCTTGGGTCCCTCTGTTCATTCTCACTCTAAGTGGGTCTAACTTGTATGACCAGCAACATGCTGGGGGAGGACAGGTCAGGGGAGAGTCTGAACCACACGGCCAGCGATAAAAAAGGTCAGGGAATTTAAATTGCTTGACCAGCACTATGCCACGGGAGGAAAGGTCACCCTGGGGCAAGATCCTTGTTTTCCCGGTTTTGCCCTTTGGTAGGCACCGGGGGTTTCTGCCCTAGTGACCTTCCACGCTTGGCCCATTGTTCTAGCTCTGCTCCAGTCTGTCTAACGGCCTACCTCCGAGTGGGGATACTTGGCAGCCACATTAACAATTAGATTGTTGTTTGGTGAACAGTGAAGTTGGGAAAAGAGATGGACAGCCTTGAGAGACAACGTTCAGTCAGATGAGGAAACGCACTTCTTTATCTGTCTTTTATCGCTCATATTTAGTCTACATGGCCTTTTTAATGTGCTTGTAGATATTTCTCTTTTATTCTGCTACCTTCAGTCTATTAAAACACTTTGTCTTTACATGCGTATCTATTAATATTGTTGATAGGTCTGCAGTGAGGTTTTGATCTTATTCTGGAAGTCATTCTGCTATTTGAAATATCTTTGGACGTTATGCCTTTTGTCTTGTTTTGATTCTTCTTTTTATTTTTAATCTAGAGAAGAGAATCATTTCCTGTTAGGCACAAGGACAATTTGAGCAGAGGTCATTTTTTTTTTAAGATTCTATTCATTTATTTTTAGAGAGAGGGGAAGGGGGGGAGAGAAGATAAACATCAGTGTGAGAGAGAAACACCAACCTTGAGCAGTCGCCTCTTGTTTGCATCTCTTAATGCACCCCGACAGGGAACCAAACCTGCCACCCAGGCATGTGCCCCACCGGAATGGAACTGGTGACCTTTTGCTTTGCAGAACGACACCCAGCTGAGCCCCACAGGTCAGGCATATAGAGGTCAATTTTTATTCAAATGTAGGATGAGCAGGCAACTTTTTCCCTGGGATTACAGAGTAAGATATCTATCTATCTATCTACCTACCTATCTACCTACCTATCATCTATCTATTTAGCTATGATCTATAGATAGACATTGATACATATTAAGATATATAGATAGGGATATATCCGTACAAAATGAGCTTCTCCAGACACAGAACGGACACATTTATTGAGGAGCCCATGGTTTCTCACTCAGTGGTTGACATTACAGAAAAATGTTGAAAAAGATAGATCAGAGTGACCTTTACCAAAGCGTGAGGACAAAGGAGGCAACAGGTTCACTGCACTCCTTACAATGGCCTGCTGTGACCCAGCAGTACCTGTGAGGGTCTCTGGACCACGTGAGTGAGGAAAGTTCCAAATCAAGGCCCCGGTTGGTGTTGGCCCCTGGGAGGAAGCTCTGTGTGTGACCTGGGAAGGCTGGTTGTCACCAGAGCTGTGCTGACTCAGCAGCAGCCACTGTCAACCTGCAGCTGTCCAGCACTTGATGGGGTAGCAATTTAGGAAGGCAATGTTTAATTTTCAACACAGTTATCTATAATTTAAATTTAAATTCAAAACTGGCATTCACTTTGTATTAACGATGTTTAGAACAACTTCATGAATCTATTTTTTAACTATACAGTTTTGAATTCTGACTAATGAAGTTGTTCTGGTGACAATTTAGTGTCTGAATCGAGATGTTCTGTAAGTGTAAAATACATGCGTGATTTCAGACTTCAAAAAAAATACAAAATATCTTATTAAAAAGCATTTTAGCTTGATTACATATTGAAATTATAAAAGTTTTGATATAGTGGCATAATACAGTACATTATTATAATTAATTTCACCTGTTTTTTATTTTTATTACTATGGCTACTGGAAAATTAAAAATTGCACCCATAGCTCTCATTGCATTTCAACTGGAAGTGCCGGAACTGCCTACAGAGTAAGAAGCTTCACAAGTGAGACAGGCCAGGTGCATTCCCATCCCCTGATAAACTACTGATGGTAGAGAAGAGTCTCCTCCAGCTTCTATGTAGTGGCCTACTGGGGGGACTCGTCTCAAACCACCGTCAGACTGGCTGCCCGCTCACTGTGCTGGCTTTCATCTCAGAAGTTCAACTAATACGAGATTCTGGGCAACACCCTCTGAGTCTGTCGCCCCACCAGCAGCCAGCTGAAGAGCCGGCCTGCTCTCTGCTGTTAAGTCCAGCAACCCGGGGAAGGGCTGGACTGCGGGATATACCAGAAAAGCCATTGTCTTGGAACTAAGCCGCCCACCTTCTGAGATGCTGATGTTAGGCAAATAGACATTCCACCACAACCAAAGGGTCTATAGGGAATTTGATTGAGCGTCTACATTTTCAATGCCATCCTCTAACATGAGCTCGTGCTCAACAGCCACTACTCAGCACACCAAGTTAGGACCGGACTGGACCAGAGACAACTACTGAAGAGACGCATAAGCATTCAGGCTTACTTGGATGGGCTTTGACTAGACTTCTCGTCTGTACTCTTCCCTGGAAGTACGGCTGTCTGGGAACTGATAGAAACACATTATTTATATCACAAGTGATGTTTAGAAGCACTTCAGTTGCACTGGGTGCTCTTTGTTGTCTGTCACCATTTTTCAAGTGATGGATTAGTTGATTCTTCCTGGAGAAATCACAAACCATTACTAGGAAAGATTTTCTGACTGAATTCAATGGTTTTCCATACTCCTCCTTTGTAAATGTCGCATTAAATGGGCACAAACATCTTCCCAGGTCTATTATCAGTCTTCTCTAATTGATCATGATCTTTCTCGTAGGGAAATATATCAAAGTGGAATTGACATCTTCATTGCTTATTTCTGTGCTAAGGATTCCTGTTTTAGTCTTTTCACCCCACCCCTACCTCTCTTCCAGGCTGTAACAGTACCGTTCTAACTGTGTTATATTTTATCTGTTCCTCCACACCCCCACACATTTAAATCATACTGTATATTAACTAAGGTATCTTCAAAGGCCTTGAAAAGCAGAAAGAAAAAGAAAAGTTGGTAGGAAGTTTTATATCTCAAGGGGAAAAAGTCCCCATTGTGAGGCAGCACTTTGTACTGGACGACACTGGCCCTCTGTCCACCTCCTTTCCGTGGTCACTGAACTGCATTTTCATCATCCCTCTGGCTTCCAGGGAGCTCAGCTCCTCAAGTTCAATGCTCTAACATAACCTAAAGATCAGTTGCTGTCTCCATGTTCAGAACTATCTTTATGCAATACTTATTTATTTTTGCATAATCTATTTTAGGCCCTGAAACTGCAAAACTGCAACACAATAAGTGGGACATATTTTATATGTGGGTGGTGTGTGAGTGTGTGTGTATATATATACCATCTATATATACATATACATATATTTATCTCCTCTAGAAAAGTAAATAACCCAGATTTTTATCTCTTCTGAGGGATCAGAAAGGCTTGTCTAAGGTAATGCCATTGAGAATGTGTGAGGTGTAAAAAGAAGTAAATTACTGTAAAAGAAATATTGTCCCACACCTGGTCTGGGACAAACATTATTTCTGGATATAATTAGTAATCTCCTTTTCCTGAATAAATTAGAATTCTGATAAAATGTTTAGCAATTTGCAATAACTGGTTAATTATTTATGGGATTTTTGTCTTGGAAAACCAATTACTCATGCCAGAGGCTGGGGATTTCCAAAAATCAAAACAAAACTTTTTTTTGTGTGTGTAATCTACGTTTTCTATAAATGTCTGCACTAGGTGAGAAAGCTTTACATTGACCTAACGGGGATTTTTCCACACAGCAAGACTGTAATAAAACTTTGACACGTGCTTGCACCTAGATTGTCTGGGCAGTTGTTGTTATTGTTTCAACAATTCCAGGCTCTAAATTGCCGTGACCTCACAGAGATGAGAATGAAACAACAGCAGTGGACACGGTGGAAAAGGACGCCAAGGGACAGAAGCAAGGTCCAGATTGAGCCAGGAACTTTTGTCCTTCAGCATTTGAATCTCATTGTTAAAAAAAAAGGAAAAGGCGAGGGAGCTGGCCGCACTGACACTCCATAAAGACCAGTCTTTGCACAGCAGTGCCGTTCCCCAGCAACAGAGAGGCGGAGCCAGCTGCAAACGTGAGCACCACGTTTAACCGGAAGTACTCTAGGGGTCACGTTCAAAAATCGAAAAGAGCGAGAGGTCGTTTAATTTTAGTGCTAAACGTGATATCGCCCAGTACATTGAAAATGTTTCATTTGAACATGGAATCACTGTAAACAATTATTTATTCAGTTGGTTGTGCATCAACTTCCACTCTACCATACTAATGCAGAAAATTAGGGTGAAGTATTCAAAACTACAAGAAAAAAGGAAAGGCGTACTTGTTTTTTTGATAATTTTATGAAAAACAAACAACTTGAGAAGTTTTCTCTAAAAAATTTCTGAATCAGAACGTGCTATACACATTTAATTTCTATTAATATACTTTCTTACTGATGAACTCCTGGATAACTAAGAGATAATGCATACTTCACACGGAGAATAGATCTGCTAGTGATTACTTATCAAATCATCTTCACTGAACCAAAACTAAAAACTGAATCAAAAATGCCACTTTTACCTATTTGTTGGTGCTCCCACCCACAAAAAGCAAACCACAATTAAACCTTCTTTTTAAACATCTTAACTGATCAAAGGATAGAACTAAACATGATATAAAATGGCTTATTTCTTGTGCAGGGTGGGGCAGGGGGGAGATGGGACAACTGTAATAGTATAATCAATAAAATACATTTAAAACATTTTTAAAAAGTGGCTTATTTCTTATAAAAATGTTTTAATATGAAAGTCTAACAAACAGAAATAAAGGTATTTGAATTTCTCCAAATTCAAACACAACTTTCTGCTATTACTGATTCAGCCAGTGTCTGAAACCTCTCTTGAGCTACTACTCAGTGGCCTTCACCCCGGTCACCCCTGTAGTAGAGAACCTAGGTTCCCAAGAAGCGAAGAAGTGCAGAGATGCAATTGCACTAAAAGTACATTCCTTAGGACCATGGCCTGTGCCTCACTGCTTCTGATGCCTCAGAAGTGGCCTGGCACCTATTAGGTGCATAATAAATTTTTGTTGAAAATTATAATAGTTAACATTATATATCACTTAAGAGGTAACATTTTTCTGAGTGCTTTACATATTTTAAAACATTCCATCTTAAAAGCAACCTAAGTGCCCATCAGTCAATGAGTGGATCAAAAAACTGTGGTACATTTACACAATGGAATTCTACACAGCAGAGAGAAAGAAGGAGCTCCTACCCTTTGCAACAGCATGGATGGAACTAGAGAGCATTATGCTAAGTGAAATAAGCCAGGCGGTGAGGGAGAAATACCACATGATCTCACCTTTAACTGGAACATAATCAACA
>VMDR010021102.1:0-17083 GCA_007922815.1 Macrotus californicus | reverse complement strand
TCCCCCCTCCCCTCTGGCTATTGTTATATTGTTCTTAATTTCAATATCTCTGGTTATATTTTGCTTGCTTTTTTTCTTTTGTTGATTATGTTCCAGTTAAAGGTGAGATCATATGGTGTTTGTGCCTCAGGCAATATTCCTTTCAATCACCCAGTATTTTAAAGAAGTCACCACACACGGAGTTCTCTTCTGGGTATGATGATTACAGTCTGTCCTTCTTAAGGATGTCTCAGCAATGACTGGCGTTCGGATCAATCGTTAATCAATAGATTAATTCTGTGACACTTTCCATTACAAGGAAAGTGAGGCAAAGGCAGTACAAGATATTAGATCAAGAGTTCTAAATAGAATTCTAAATAAAGTACAAGATATATATCTCATCCTCAAATCTGTGAGTTTTTCTACAAAGCATATAAATGTTATTTGCATAATATTGTAGGGTGTTAACGCCAAAAAAAGCACAAAAAATTTGTCTGAGCATGAGAGGAGTGGCCCTTCTTAGAGTACATTTGAATCTAAAAAACTTCAATTAGATGACAATAGATGTGTGAGACAGATTAAGTAGATCAAGCTCCAGGGAATGTGGCCATTTGGCAAGTGAACTAGAACTTGATCTGGAAATCATTATCAGCTCTTACTTGTAACCCTTTCTAATAAGTAACACTGTCGCCTCAGGAGAGGGTACTGATGCAGATCTGTGGGGTACAGACACACTTTTGTTCTTTTTGAGTATTTTTAGTCATCCATTACTGAAAAATGCTCTCCAAGACCTTCTTAAATAAACAAGCCTGCCAAACCCAATAAAAACTTGTTGTATCTTACAGTGAAACAAGGAGATAAGCAACAAGCTGCACACAAAATGTTTCACTTCACGCACAGAAGAGAACAATTTCACATGGTAAACAAAAATAAAATGCTCTCTAAATTTTCAAAACATCTTAATGTACCATTTAGGCTTGGAACAAATTATATCTAGAAAAATGAATCCTGGATGTTAAGGATCAGGAAAGCCTCAAATTTAAAGTTAACTATTTCCAAGACTGAAAACTTCTTCCATTTTACTGCATTTAGTTAATCTGCAGAAAAAAGAAAGCTGTTTAACCTCTAAGCAACACTTGGTATGAGTCGATACAGCTGTGATATCATTGGTGAGAGCGGTAGAAAATCAGCAGCAGACTCAAATCATAACTTCATATACTCACAGTGAAAGCAGATTTTAGGCAAATAAACGTGGAATTAAAAATAACTAGATCTAGCCCTGGCTAGTGAGGATCTATTGGCTGGAACATCGTTCTGTAAACTGAAAGGTCACAGGTTTAATTCTCGGTCGGGGCACATACCTAGGTTGTGGGTTCAGTCCCCAGTTGGGGTGCGTGCAGGAGGCAACGGACCAGTGTTTCTCTCTCACATCGATGTTTCTCTCCCTCTCTCTTCCTCTCTCCCTTCCCTCTTTCTAGAACCAATAAGCATGACCTTGGGTGAGGATAAAAACAAAATGGGTTTTGTTCAATAGGATCTGTTTCACCAAGTCACCAAGAACCAAGTCATGGATGATTTCAAAGGAACCGAGTTGACTAGGATTCACCTGGATGGATCCCAGGAATCTCTATTTTTAAGCAGCTATTTGGAAAGCTAAGAGGAACACAGTCATCTTGACTACAAAAACTGAAAATTAAGGACACTGTTTAAAACCAGCACCACCATGGACAACTAAAGAACAACTTAGCTTATTAGCACCAAAAGAAATTCCTTTCTTAGTTTATTAGCACCAATAGAAATTCCTTCCTTCTATTCATATAATTATTACCTTTCCTCTCTCATAAAACTCTCTTGCCTTCCCCCCATAATTGAAACACTCTTCAGACTTCTGCCTGAATCACTGCTGCCCGAATAGCTATTCTTAATCACAAATAAATGCTTGTCGTGTCTCACTTGGGCTGTTTTATTTTTAGGTTGCCATGATAAACCATCCACCACGCAGAGCTGCAGAGCAACTGCTGGAATGAAGTGTCAAGCATAAACAATTTCTCCCAGCATTGTATTTGTAACTTTTATTAAAGTAACACCAATTTGATTTGTCTTGTAGGTAGCGAGGCATAGATGTTTAACTACTCAAACTCAAAATTGTAATTATAGACTAGCACTTGAAACAAGTGCATCCAGAAAGCCTTTCGTTGGGTAAATTGTTTGAAATTTAATGGTATGTGGTTCTCAGGTGATTTAGTATACTAACGTAACCCAACAGTAAGCAGTGATAAATCACTTCATCGTGGGTAGTGGCCCGCCTCCCACTACTTGTAATGGGGTAAGCAAAACCTAAACAAAAACAGAACTCAAGGTTTCTATTTCTATTTCTAGGAATTTAATATAAACATTTATTGAGTACTGGTTAAGTTTTATGGGCCTGATTCCCGACATGAATTATATGTTGAATGTGAAAGGATGCTTATTAAGAGTATATCATGTCTAAACACTTGTAGTAACAAGATCGAACTTCCGTCATCCACGTGTAAGAGTAAAAATGCATGCTGGTGTATTAAATACATAAATAACCACGGATAAATTCATTTCTTCTTAGATTTATTACCTGAGATTTGAACTGGAGAACAAATTTTAGATTTTGTTGTTTTTAAGACTTTATAACAAAGCATGAAAATATTTTTAGTACAGTTCTTGGATTAATACTTTTATATGTTTTTATTTTACTAGTGATTCTTATTTTTAAAATTTGAAAATTAATGTCATTGCACTTGGATTATAATGTACAGCTGTTTTGTGTGCTTTGCTTTATTTATCATTTTTACTAAACTGTGAGGCAGGTGTCACTGTCATACATCAATCGTCTTCTTGTGCTAATGGCACAAAAACCCCTGCAAATCGTATTCCTGCAATATCCAAGGAGGTTATCAGGGGACCCACCTCACTGGACAGGCTGTAGACCAGTTCAGATACAACTGAACTTAATGTGGTGAAACACATGGCATGCTGCTTACGAGGCATGTCCAGGAGAAACACAATGATGGATTGAAGGGAATTACAATTTAATTTTTAAAAAAATGAGTTCTTGAACCTCAGTTAGTTTGAGAGGCAATGTTCTCCAGGATATAGGGGAAAGTCCAGGCAAGGAAGCAGCATAAATATGATTAATCTCAACATAGATAATATATAAATCTCTTAAAAACTAAACTATGTTTATATATTAACTAAGCAAACACAAATGAAGCTAAACCCTTCATATTCTTACTGAGGTATGGAGGAGAAAAAAGTAAGCAGTATATAATTTTGCTATCTGAAATGTAAGGAGTTTGGGTGAGCATACTGGAGCACTGGTCAAGGTTCAGATTTAAAAATAGCCGTCGGGTCAACATTCATTCTCATTTTATCTCAATCGCTTTATCTCAGCAACTGTCACTAGTCTGTCTGAGTCAGACAAGCTTTGGGCCAGTTTTGCCCGCATTTGTATTTTGCAGCCAATTTCTGTGTCGAGGACAGACATTGGCAGCTGTTTGCAAAGGCTGTGCCAAGGGTTTGACATTCTTTCCTGTGGCCTGTGTGAATGAAGGGAAGAAAATCTAAACATGCGCCTGGTCCAGAGAGTCAGGGGGCAGAAGTTTCGACCACACACAGCATTTTCCTTTGTGACCCCTCTAACTACACTTGGTTCCCTCCACTCCATCCTCTCCCTCAGGCACCAGTGGCTGGGATTTCATTGATGGCATCTTAGATGGCCATAGAGGTGCTAAAAGACTTATGAATGAATTCACAAAATGATGGGTCTACTCTAAGAAAATTCCACACTAAATTATGTGGAATATTTTCACTGTCAACAGCAAAAAATAAAATAAAGGAAGATTTATGGCAAGAAATCCAGTCCTCATGTCAAATGATGGTAACAGTATGTTTTGTTTTTCTTTGAACTTTCTGGGCGTCCCAGAACCCTAAGAATCTGATGAAAGCTGTGGATCCTGTAGAAATGTGCTTGCATCATAGATCACCCAAAATGAGGCCAACGACCCCAATTTAAGAAACCCTGATCTTATCCAACCCTTTAATTTGACAATTAGCAAAATAAAAAAAATAAAGCTCCAAAGAGGTGACATCTTTTGCCGAACACAACCCAGCACGTTAGCAGCAAAAACACACACGGTGTTTCACTCCAAACCTAATGCCCCGAAGAGACTCTGAAATTAATTCTTTTGATAAGAAAGACTTCAAAGCAAGTTATTTATAGAAAGCTTCCAAGGAAGAGAAGACATACTTCTAGTGTTTTCTGAGGCATGAGGAAATATTTTAGAGCACAAATGCTTCTTTATTCTTTTTTCCTAAAGAGACAAGAAGTGAAATTCATAAGCTTATTCTTGTTATTCTGATTTGGAGAGACAGAAGTGAGGACGATACACAACTGGAGTTAACTAAAGTACATCTTTACGTACTGGAAGGGCATCTGAGAGTCAGAAACAAGATGATTCTGCTACAAGTCTGCCGTCATTAGGATGAAACCAAGTCTTCCTGAACATTACCATAATTATATTAATAAAAGAGTATTAATAAACTTATGAAACAGCACATGTCTCACCCACCCCCTCCTAGCTGCTCCCTCTCCTTCAGTTTCGATGCCGGTGACCACTGCCACCATTCACCACGACTGCAAGCCTGAAACCCACCTCACCCTAGGCTCTGTCACTCCTTCGTTCCTCTCACTCTCCAAGACCTATCAGTTCTACACTCCTTCTGCTCCCCTCCCCATCATTCTCTCATTGAAGAAGGCTTTTTTTTTTCATATCTAACATGTTACACGAACTTCATGCATTGTCACTGAACCTATAATGGCACAGAGTGATACGGCATAACATCGATGTGACAACGCAAAATTTTACCTGTCAAGAATCTGTACATGAGTGGAATGATGCTCTTAAAACAGTATATTTTTCTTATACATTTAACTGTATCTGTGTCAGACCTTGTCAGTTCTCCACTAAAGACCTTCCCCCCCTCCTCCATAATGGCAAAGCATGGCTAAGACGTGGCTCCTGGCCCGGGCCTGCGTTTCTCAGCTCCCTTTGCTACATGTTTGGTCATGTGACTAATCCCTCGTTGCTAATGGGGGCACGCAAGAATGATGGGAGCAACCTCTATTTGACTTGGTTAAGAGGAAATCTTTGGCTCAAGCTTCTGTTCTGTCCCTTTTACTTCTATTCAGAGTAGTGGCAACTAGTGACTTTGAAACCATGCATTAGAAATGGCAGGGGCCACCTGAATGAAACAGCTAGTAACAGACCTGCACAATCTATGTAGACCATTACCTGAGAGAAGAGTAAACTATCTTGTGTAAGCTATTGCATTTTGGGATCACTGTTACAGCAGGTAGCCCTTCACCCTAATGGATACAGTATCAGGCATTAGAAAACTACAGATCTTTGTATATCCCTGTACATATTATATTTTATTCAATTTAAATAAATCCTCAAAGCAGACCTTTAAAATGAGCAAATATTAATATTTGCAATGAGAACTGTAATGCCTTTGAATAGTAAGTTTTATACAACTTGACATAAAAGTTAACTTTGTACTTAGATTTACAAGTGATTTGCTGACAAAGATAAACCAAATTTTATGCAGAATGGACATAATAAATTCCCTGTTATGAGGCATTACAGAAAGAGGAAAGCAAAGATACTAAAAAAGAACCATCTGCTGCAGATCCCAGCAGGCTGATGTTTTCAAAAATGGTTGAGTTACATTAAAAATTTCTAAAGTTTAAGTATAACTTCTGAATAATTTAACAAAACTACTGCCAGTTTCTTTTTTTTACATGTGAACTATTTATTAATGAGATTCTAGAGCCTCAGAAGACAGAACTGTGAGTATAAACACAAGGTAGAATTATTATTTAAAAATCTAGTTTCTGCTAATTTTCAAGTTGACTTGATTCAGAATAGAAAGTTCTGGTTCAGCTTAATCATATATATTTTATAATTTATCACAGAAGGGAACCCTGTAGTCACGTGTCTCTTCTATTTTCATTGCCAAAGGTAACTCATTAAAAAAAGGTCCATTAGGATAAATTGATTTTCTATAGGAAAGCATTCAAAGAGGGAGTTCTTGGTATTATAAATAAGTGGACAGAGAGACACATAGTTTAACACATAATTCAGTGCTTTCTGAATGCTTCTTTCCCTAGCATTTTACATTCAATGAGAAGGACAGAATTGACAACTCTACAGCATCATTCCTGGCATCACTTTCATGGTTTGCAGTAACGTGGCCTCCTTTTGTAAACCAGACCTTTGCCTCCTCGGGGATGCCTGTCACCCCCGTACCAAAGCTTCACTGCAGCTGGCGGGATTGCACTGGAGCGCTGAACCATGAGGCCTTGTCGTTTCTTAGTGAAATAAGTAACCCCAGCGAAAGGGCCCAAGACTAGTTCTATTTCAATCAAGTTTGACTCCAAAAAGCAAGTGATGCTTACTACTTGGAAACTGGCTTTTTATGTTACGCTTCTTAAAATGTGCATCTCTTTATTTCTATGAGAAAGTGCTAGCCATCAGACAGGAGCTCCCTCAACTATTTGCCACCAAGGTTACAAAGCACAATAGCGGCATAGGAGCCTCTCCTACCTCCTTGCATTCTGTTACAGCCCAGCAGCCCCCCCCCCCTTTCTCTAAGGCCCACCACTCAACTCTGCTCTGTATCCTACAACTTTAGATGTCCACATGCTACTGAGCATCCCCCCTTTCTGCCAACTGCCACCTTTGTAAACCCTCCTTCACATCAGCATGTTCTCCCACTTTAAAACAGCACAAATCTATACCTACCAGTCACCTTGAGGACCATACCTTCCTCCCCGCCCTCTTCATAGGTATTGTCACTGTTCTCAATCACCCTGGCTCTCACTTAGACTCCACTTACTGCCATTTGATTTCTTCCCAACAATTACACGGCAACAGCTCTTGTCAAGGTTACCACTTGCCTGCATTTTAAAACAAAGGATTTAAAATACTTAACCAACTTGACACCCTTTCAGAACCTGAGAGTACTCTGCGCTAACAAACTCTGAGCACATCATTCATTTTGTAGTATATGAACTTGGGACAAGGGATTATATTCAGATAGTAACAAACTAATGGTGGCACTTGGAGGTGTGACATGTGACAGCTTGCTTTTTTTTTTTTAGCATCTGGTCACCTTAACCAATTCTCATTTTCTTGAAATGCCCTTTTAACTTAGTTTCTACATTACCACCCATGCCTGATTTTCTTTCTAACTGCAGGGTGACCTGTGCCTTAAATGTGACCTTTCTTGGGATGCTGTCCTATGCATTTTTCACTGTCTGCCTGGGATATAACCTATTAAATCTATGGCCTCAATTGACTATACATTGATAACACCTACATCCATATCCTATTAATAATGATAACAGATAATTATTTCTATTACTCTTACTCATACTTTGCATGCATTTTACATGTGTTGACACATTTAATCCTTATAACTCCATGAGGAGAGTACTGTTTTTATTCAGATTTCAAAGAAGTAGGAAGTTAAGGCAGTTTAAGCAACCTGTCTATGGTTGCAATGTTAGTGGTGGCAGGGCCAATATTTCAAGCAGATAATTTGGCCTCCAAGCTCCATTGGGATGCTTCCACTATTACGATGCTAACCCTTCACTATTGTATAGCTCCAAGTCCCTAAGCAAGCCTTCTCCGTGCTGCCTCCTAGACTTTTGATCTTCCTGCATGACTACTGGATGTCCACCTGAGTATAGCTGATTTTTCAGTAATCAACCACATGACTGGCTAGCCCTGCATGAGCGTTTGGTCAACAGAGAGCCCCAAATGAGACTAACTACACCAGCCCGTGGCCAAATATGGTCAAGGGTAAGGTGGTCAAGTTGGAGAAAAACATGCTCTTAGTTCATTCATATAAATGTGGTTTAAGTAAAATACATAACTGAAATACAAATGTAATTCCAACACTTCCAAGTGAAATACTGCATTTGGGAAAACAATAAATTCATGATGCTAAACATCAGCCCATTCATTTAGAGGAAATAAATTACATTAAAATGCAAAAAAAAAAAAGTAACATTCACTTTAGTTGAAGAATGTGACTCACTCAGAGCCTGTACACCAATTAGCCAATGAGAGCACAGCAATGTCCAGACCAAAGACCACTCCAAGGGGAGGTCTGTATTTGCTCCAGCTCGGGAGGAAGGGATTGTAATAAAGATGTACATTGTAGGTACCACAGATACACTAAAAAGTGACTCAGTAATGGTAGCTGGAAAATGACAACATTTTACCCATAGCAGCTATACAATGACACAGGCAGACATTCTCATCACTTCATGTTCCACAAAACCAGTGACAGCTTGTGCCTGTGTGTGACATTTAGACAAGCTCCTCTGCTCTACAGTTGCTTCAGTCTCAAGTTCATTACGCCCAGAATGGAAGTCTTCACCTGTTCCCTGAAACCTGCTTCCCACCTCACATCAGGAATACAGGGAGGGACCCCATCATGAACCAGTGGGCCAGCCAGAAACATGGGCATCACCTTTGATTTCTCCTTCCTGACAATTTCCGAATGCTTTTGAAATATAATCTCATACAGTGTTTTGATTATCGAAGCCCTCTGAGGCTGTATTTTGTGCATTTTATAAATAAAGACATTTGTACTCAAGGAAGGAAGTGCTTCGCCAGAGTCACAAAGCTAATAGTTGTTTGGTGGTGCCTCACTTAGTTAATATATTTACACACATTATCTCACTTAATCATTAGACCATTCCTACGATTAAACCCTTTTATTCTCAAATTAGATAACTCAGCACAGGCAAAGAATGAACTGGTCATTTGAGGATTTCATTCAGGATTTGAACTTAAGTCTGTCAGGCTTAAAAGCTCCTCTTAATTATCCCTGCCCTTAGTAAATTACAGGGTAGGGATCCAAGTCCAATTTATTCTCCTAGTAGGCAACCCTTCAATTGACCAGATGTCCCAGTGATGGGACATTCGCGAGTTCATTTGGGGGCTAAAAGCCTCATAAGAAACTGTTTTACTTTAGACCTTCTTCTTGAAAATAATTTTAAAACATTTTTGTATGCTTTTAGGTTGGAAGAGTGTAATAAACCTGATATTTTAGTGATGGAGAAATTTATGTTTTTTTAAAGTTATTATTGAAAACTATCTTCGATAACAGTGCCGGATTTTTATTTATAGAAAACATAGCACAACCTGTAGAAAACCTAACATAGAGCAGACCCTGGAAGCTACTTTTATTTAGGGGGATTTTATAAGTCTATGTTCTTTCTTACCTAAAGTAAGATATGTAACTCTTCTCTATCCACATTCCCTAACCCTCTCCAAAAACATCCAACAATTTTGGATATTTTTAAATAATAAAGCCTGCAAGTTTTATTTGTAAGTGTGTATGATACTGGAGAAACACTGAGAGATTAAATGATCTGTTTAAATCATATAAATAAGCTAGCAATAGTACTAGGTATATAATAGATTTAAATTTGTCTTATAAACAAAACCCTAGTACTTGATTTTTGACATCTGGGGAAAAAAACCCCAATTTAAAATATGTTCATCCTTCATCAGTTCCAGGAACTAGATCAATGCCATAAACATATTCTTGCCATTGAAGAGCAACATAAGACCATACAGGCTATAGCCACAGTCTATGTATAGGACCACCACACACAAGGAAAACTCACCAATTAACTAACTTCCTATGTTCATTTTGTCAGATGGAACCCACATGTAAATGTATGATCAAAAATAGTCTTTTCATTAGAAAATACTTAGAATGAGCTTTTGAAAATGCCATAATTGCTTTCTTCCACCTCACTCTCTTCTTCTTCCCCCTCTCCCCAGTTAAACTGCTATGAAAACCATTGGCACCCCCAAATTATTAATATATATAGCTCATGCTGGTAAACTAGGTCAGGTCCACTTGTATAGAGCTCCTGCCCTGAGTCCTTGCAGAGCCTTCTGTAGACTCAGGGATCAGACTCAGTTTAACTTCATCTTATAAAATCCCCAAAGAACGGACGTTGAACACTAGGATGTCATGCTCAAGGAAGCATCACTTGGGAAAACATGCATTCTCCTATTAACCACTAACCTCTCTTTACTTCAGCCTATAGTTAAAACTGATTGAAGATTCTTAACACACACACAGACACAAGGAAGCTTTCAGAGGCAGCAGATTCATCTAATACGGCAACTGTGGCGAGAGCATCGGGCAGTATCATATGCCCAGACACACGAGGTATACGCTCAACCTACACAGTGTCTATGTATCGGTTTCACCTCGATAAAGCTATGAAAAAACTGGGAAAAACCCTCAGGTTCAGCAAAGCCATGAGGTTTTAGGGACTTTATTCTCACTCTTTCTTCAGTTAAAAAGACCCAAAAGCCCATATTAAATTTTTCTTGATTGAAAGAAAGTGCAAAATTTCCCTGATCACATTCTGTCTAAATGTGAGCATCTTTGTGGCTCTCCCTTCATTTACTACCTCATAAATGTCACGCTGTTCCTTGTTTGTACACAAAATTAAATTTCTGTTCAATAGGCTTTGATAATTGCAACAGTTTTGCCTGCTTTCATTGGTAAAGTCTTAGAAGAAAGGTGTCCTAGTAAATAATTCTCTGTTTAAATGGTTCTTTTTTTAAGGATGCTGGGGTAGACAGTTGCATGAATGTCTCGAATACTGTTGCTACAGCCTGACGTACTTTCTAACAGACCATAGGAAAGGAGGTTCTACAGCTTCTGTTAGTTATCAGTTGGTCAATGATACGTAGAGCCTCCAATGTCTCCTTTCTATAAACTGGGCCAAGTTTAAAGTCTTCAGACTACTTTACGAGACTCTCAGGGCCTCACTGGGTCACTATCAGGGTTTGCTAGCGACCCAGACCCCCTCTGCTGTGGGCACCCTGCTCCTTTCCATCTCGTCACCTCTGCCAGTGCCCTTCTATTTGCTTTTCCAACATAACAATGCAATCCTCAGAGTGTTTGTAACCCCTACCAGGAAGCTTTCTCTGCTTTTCCAATCTCCTTTCATCACCCACTTCTCCAAACTTTTTTTTTCTCACCAGGGTGAAAACATTTTATACCTTTTCTTTGCATATGACAATTTCCCTCTGAATCTTATGCAACACTTTTGTTGCATGGACACCTTATTTTTTTTTAATTTTATTTTTCAATCAGTTTCACATTCAACACTATTTTGTATTAGTTTCAGGTATACTGTATAGAGGCCAGACAATCAAATACTTTACACAGTGATTCCCCAAGACTTCAAGTACCCCCCAATACCATACATAGTTATTACAATATTATTGTACATACTTCCTGCTGCAGCCACATCCCCATGACTCTTCTGTAACTTCCAATTTGTAGTTCTAAATCCCTTCACCTTTTTCACCCAGCCCTCTAGCCCCCTCCCCTCTGACAACCATTCGTCAGTTCTCTGTATCTTTGAGTCTGTTTCTATTTTGTTTCCAACTTCTCCAAATCTGTAGAAAGTTTGTTAGGCCATAACACAGACTGGCATTTATTTATATGCTGCCTCCCTGATTGCATTCAGTCACTGTGATCTTGTCATCTGATTTATAAACTCAGTGAGCACAGGAACTATGTCTTATGCTTTCTTTGGACATTTCCTATCAGATGCTGCCTGTACAGAGAAGACCCATATATCCAAATGGATCAAGATCAAAATATCATCTGTCCCAAGTTTTCCAAGAAGGGTGAGCCAGTCTGGAACAAAGGAACAGAGGCCAAGTTGCCAGGCCCAGTGCTTATGTACATCTTTCCCTCACCCTGGTCAGTGTGCTATTCTGGAAGAGGAATGGGCTTGTGGGTATTTCTGCTTTCTACTTCTTAGTTGTCTTAGGTAAGCGTGCTCATTTTTGAGCCTCTGAAGCCTGTGTATAAAATCAAAGAATACTTTTATTTAATGGACTATTTTGATTTCCTTGAATATACTTGCATATCCTGCCTCAGGGCTCTTTCTTCTGCCCTTTTCCCCTGGGAAAATATTTCTTCCCCATCTACTTACCAATTTAATTCCTTTCTACCCTTAAACATAATATTCTTACAGAAGCTTTCCCTCTTACCCCTTTCTCATCTCTATTTCCTCAATGACCACCTTCCCTGGGAAACCGCACCTTGCTAGAAAGCGGGGGCACTGGGTGTTATTCCACACTGCGTATCTGGTGCAGTGTGTAAGTACATGAACATTATTTACTAAATATCTGTTTCCCTTACATTTATTTCTTGGTTTGTTTTAGGATTTGTAGTTAAAATCTCATAAGTGACTTTTCTTATTCTTTTATGTGTTTCTTAGCATTTGATCATCGTCACCAACCACCATTCAATAATTTGCAGTGAAAAAACACAAACATTATGTTATTTACATGAGGAAAGTAACAAGGCCAGGCAAACGATACAAACATGGGCCACATCCCCTTTGCACGAACTGGCTAAAGAGAGGATTGGTGGTAAATGCTAAGTTAGCTACTCGTTTTGATACCTGTAATTACTTCCTGAAACTGGATCCCCTATAGACAATACAGTTCTTTTTTTAACCAGTTAATATAAAAGTGCTACCAACTCAATGAACAGAGAGAAAGAATGACAACATGGAACATTAAAAGGTAAATCTGGAAATCCTTCTTTGAACACAAACCATTCTTTATTTTCATTTTCACCAATAACTCTTATTGATTGGATATTTTGAGTACAAATATGTACTTCACCAAGATTTCTGGGCAACATGGAAATATGAAACTGATAGGCACTAATATTTGTATACCAAGCATCAGTGTTTTCAGTCTCATTACACCTGAGTGAGAGTCCAGACCAATACAAGTTATTAAGAGTGAAGTAAAGCACAAACACTGAATAAAAACTGACAGTGACATTCTCACTGAAATGAGAAGACACTTGTTATCAAAACAAGAGTTCTAACATCATTTAATCATAAATAGTAGGGCGCTTATCTAATTTTTTTTAAAAACTCAAAGTCTATACAAAGGAGTTCTCTTGTTTAATTTAGAGTGAAGTTTAAGGTTAACCAGTACACCCGAAAGGGTGAAAACAAGAAACACGTACTACTGGCTTTATTTACACAACTGTTAATGAAAATAAAGTTTCTCAACACGCAGGTAATGAAAGCTCCCCGTGCAGTTACAATGAGATTTGGCTGACAGTGCTTGGCGAAGCCATAGTCCCTGAGGGGACTTCTCATAAAATCGCAACCCGACACAGTTAAGGACTTGTAGTCAATGCCAACATATATGGCAAATTTTGTTAGAGACGTTTCAGGCATGTAGGACTTAAGGAATTCAACTCCAACTCCCAGAAACATGACTTTCTATACTTCTTAGCTGACAGAATTGCACAATTTATTATACAAATAAAAAAAAAGACCTCCATTTTAATACCTAGTTTATAGCTTCCCTAACTTATAAAAAGCAAGACATCATTCAAATGGATAAAAATACCACCGGGAAACATTAAAAAGTACAGGTATTACATTAATAAAAAAAGAAATGAAGTAAGGACAGGAAATTATAAGGTAGAAAATTCAATCCATTCTTATTTTAAGAAATAAAAATGTTCAAAGATAAAACATGCTTCAGTGGTACATTTGTCCAACCCTATAATTTTATCAAATTCATCTTTATAATTAAACATGGCCAATTGCAATCTAAAACTGAGCTCCAGGAGGGTGAATGATACATAAGCCGAATATTTCTCATAAACTAGTGAAACAATGGCCTTTTATAAGGTATTAAATGCTCATAGAAAAGCATGTTTACTAAGACAAGAATGTAGACAGCTTAAGGATGAAATACTAAATGTTTGAAATTCAAAAAAAAACAAGAATTCAGTGACATTTAACACTCAGCTAACGCACAGTGTGCCTCGGGTGCCCAAGAAGAAATGGTGTTAAACCAGATATCTTATTGCATCATCATTTTAACACTCAGCTAACGCACAGTGTGCCTCGGGTGCCCAAGAAGAAATGGTGTTAAACCAGATATCTTATTGCATCATCATTTTAACACTCAGCTAACGCACAGTGTGCCTCGGGTGCCCAAGAAGAAACGGTGTTAAACCAGACATCTTATTGTATCATCATTTCATAGAACTCCTCTCAAAGATCATATCAGAAAACTATAAAACTCATATACTTCTAAACAATGGGCAAAATGAAGTTATTTCCAACAACAGTCCTTTTCACTACCTTGATAATGGAAAACAACGCACTGGAGATCCAGAGAAATGAGAAGCGCTGAACTTGGGAAAATGAAGACAAACACAAATACTAACATTAAATTATAAGCAAATAATTTAGAATTTCCTGGTAGAGAAGATAATATACTGGCTTTAGGAAGCTCTAAATTTCTGTGACTAGCGTTAGCATTTCTAATCAGCCCATATATTAAAGGGAATTTTTAGGCCCTAAATAAATTAAAATAGGTTATTCAAAGCAAATAAAGTATGGAAGTATTAATCACAAGCATCCCACAAAGTAAGATATCATCACTTTTGTGGTTTAATCTCTTGGAGAGCACTATTCACCCATATCCTCTTATTTCCTTTGCAGGGGCAGAAAGCAAGCAATTAAACAACAAACAAATAATCAATGGGTAGGTAGCCAGAAGAAAAATATTGGAACCCAAGATCTTTAGAAAAATTATATAGAATATATTTTTAGCTGAAACACATTATTTTTAAATCTCCCATTCTTGCATATCAGGAGGTCCCTGCCCTGCATCAGCAAACACTTAAAATGTAACTTTTACCTTTTATGTAACAGCACTGACTTCCCATCTCTGTGTGATTAAAAAGCTAATTCATGTTAAAATTGAAACACTGAAATATAAATTTTCATATACTTTTATGTTGCTTGTCTGTTTTACATAATCTTTATTTAAAATGTATATTATTAATTTTTAACCTCAAAAAGTACTGCATTTTGACATGTATAATGCACAATTTTTTGTCTAAATTTTTTAGGGAAAAATAAGGATGTGCATTACTCATGGGAATTAGTGCTAAAGCATGGGCGTGCATTATACATGGAAGCATGCTTTTCCAAACAAACCTGATTCGAACAAAGGATGAATTTTCCCTTAGAAGTAAGTGCTTTCTGCCTGTTATTCTGTATATTTTCCCCTTGCCAAGACACTTGAGATCTATTCCACATTCCTAACAGGTGCACTTGCTCATTAGCATCCTCCTCATGCCAACCCTTTCGACACTCGTGGTACAATTTTCTTCAAGAAATTTATTTCAACAGATAAGGTAAACTTTATTATTAAAAGTACAGTTTTGTTTTCCTTTTCTATTGAAAATGCCTTTTCAACACCATGTAGCAGCCCTCCTTTCTTTGTTTCCCTTCCCAAACTGGCAGAGTATGGCTGCTATTCTACCTCCTAAACAATCTTAATTTGGTAATTAGAAGGAATTCTTTCCCAGTTCCTCTACTATCTGAATAAAGTGGCAGAGACACTGGGGAATTTCCCCTCTGAATCACACACGGAGGAGTGGGCAGAGTAGACAAAGGGAGCTTGATGCTCGTTGTTCTGGAATTGGGCAACAGCTAGAGGGAAAGTGAGGCAGTCACGCAGGGGGCTCCAACATCAGACAGGGGAACAGTAAGAAGCAGCGTGGCATGCAATGTGAGGCCAGGACTGGGTGATGGGGGAGGGGAGTAAAAGGCAGAGGATAGGTGTGTCTCATAACAGAAAGAATGGAAAGAATATTTCTTCCTGAGTGATAGTCCTGTCGGCCAAGAACATGAGTTTGAAATGACATTTGAATATACGGATCACTTCTATGTCACGTTTTTTGAAGGGGAGGTTACTAATATAGAGTGGTAAGTTAACTCATTCTGATAACATAGACAAACAAAAACAACACAGCAGCTACTGTTCGATGAGTTACACATGTGTGATTGTAAATATTTTAAACTGTGGAATTCACATCTATCCTATGTAACCTTAATCTAGGTCTAGATGTTTAGGTGATGGGTAAAAGATGTTTAACACGTAAATCTTAATCCCAATTCATTTTAGGAGCATTTAAATAGAGCATGAGGGGTGGGATGGTGAGAAGACCTTTGAAACAAACATCAGTTTAAGTAGAGATAAGTCATCAGTACACTCAACATGCATAGAAATGCTTTTCTCCCTAAGAATCCAAACCTGTCTTCTAGCATGTAAAAATTCATGATATCCATAAATAAAACACTGATGTACTTTTTCAATTGGAGAAATCCACAATTCTCTATAGTTTTGTCAGTATCTTTTTAATTATGAAGTCAGTCTTTAAAATGTTAACTAGTTTAGATACACATTCGTTACAGGTTTATGGGTGCAATGGACTCTTCTAATGGTTCTCAACCTGGCTGCATAAAAGAATCATCTGGGAAGCTGACTGATCAATGTGTGTGCACTACAGACAGACAGATGCTGAACGTGAGTTTCAAAACAAAGCAAAGTGTTAAGTATAAAAATCCAAAATGGAGGAAGCATATATAATATGCTCTATTTGGGTCAACTTCATTCACCTTCTTAAAAAGTGGTGACAGAGGGCTGTCCGTTCACCTGGACTCTGTGTGGCAGAGTCGTAACTCACTGAAGCAGGTGTAATGACGGCTGTGGAGGCCGGATGACCAGTTAGGTCTGGAGACAGTCAGTTCGAGGCTGACTCCACATGAATGAAAGGAAGAAATGTAATAACCCAGAGAAGAAGTGAATAAATGTATGTTTCTACCAAATATGATCCAACACTAAAGAGTTCAAAGGCAAACGATGAGTGAGCCTCACTAATATTCATAATTATATCCAATAAGATGTTCTAAGAAAATATTTATTAGACTCTGTCTTGTCATTCAAATCACCACAGTCAAACTTACAAGTGGAAGAATATATACACGGTGCTAAGCAGGTCAAATACTTGAACGTATTACTATTTATGTATCTATTTACCAAATCTCCAGCTTCAAGATGTAAACAAAATACATATGTGGTGTGAAATGCACCAAAAACACAACCTAATG
>VMDR010021101.1:0-17080 GCA_007922815.1 Macrotus californicus | reverse complement strand
CTGGTCCACACCATTGATTTGAGTCCCGTTTTTCTTCCCCTCACTGTTGGTTCCCTGTACATTTTTCTTCATTTCCCTTATTGTATCCTTCATTTGTTCATCTAATTTGCGACCAAATTCAACCAAGTCTGTGAGCATCCTGATTACCAGTGTTTTGAACTGTGCATCTGATAGGTTGGCTATCTCTTCATCGCTTAGTCGTATTTTTCCTGGAGCTTTGATCTGTTCTTTCATTTGGGCCATTTTTGTTGTCTTGGCGCGTCTGTTACGTAGTAAGGGGCGTAGCCTTAGGTGTTCACCAGGGCAGGGCGGCCACGTCGCTGCGTTGTGATGCTGTTTGTGGGGGAGGGGTCCGAGAGGGAACAATGGTGGCCGCTCCGCTCCCTGCTGGTTACCAGTCACTTTCTGCACTACCCACAGTCCAACGGGGCCCCTCTGGTGCTGGCTCCGGTGCCGATCCCCGGTGGGAGGGCTGTGTACGCTCCAGGACCCTGTGGGTCTCTCCAACGAGCTCTCCTGTGAGTCCGGGAGTTTCTCCCGCCGCCGCCGCCTCAATCCCCACAGGAGTTTTCAATCAGAGGCTTTGAGGCTTCACCTCCCTGCGCCGGAACTCTGGGTTGCGGGGTCCGTCCTGCTCCCGAGCCGTTCCTCCCCATTTATCCTCACGAGGGAGTGGGATGCCCAGTCCACAGCTGCCACGTCTCCCAGCCAGCCACGCCTTTCCTGGATCCGTCAGCCGCCGCCCCGCCACACGAGTCCTCTCCGCCCCTCCTACCGGTCTGGATGTATGTTTCTTAGTTTCTTGGTTGTTGGACTTCCATACGGTTCGATTTTCTGTCAGTTCTGGTTGTTTTTTGTTTTAAAATTTGTTGTTGTCCTTCTTTTGGTTGTGTGAGGAGGCACAGTGTGTCTACCTACGCCTCCATCTTGGCCAGAAGTCTATTTGTACTTCTTAAGCCCCTCACCTCTTCACCCATTCTCCCCTCCCCGCTCCCATCTGGCAATCTTCCAGTAACTAACTTCTTTTCTCTTACTTTTAAGAGTCTCTCTTTAGCGTTAACCTTTGGCCTTTTAATAATGATGTGTCTTGGAGTGGGCCTCCTTGCATGCATCATAATTGGGACTCTCTGTGCTTCCCGGACTTGCATGTCCAGCTCCTCCACCAAATTAGGGAAGATTTCTGTCACTATTTTTTTTTCATACAGATTTCCAATTTATTGCTTTCTCTTCTCCTGTCACCCCTATGAGGCGAATGTTGGACCTCTTAAAGTTGTCCCAGAGGCTGTTTATACTGTCCTCATTTTTCTTGGATTCTTTTTTCTTCTTGTTCTGTTTGTTTTTTGCTTCCATATGTTCCAAATCATTGATTTGATTCCCAGCTTCATGCACTCTACTGTTGTTTCCCTGGAAATTGTTCTTCAATTAGTGTGTCCTACGTTTCTGACTGGGACGTTTTTATGCTGCTGAGGTCCTCACTGAGTTTCTTGAGCATCCTTATAAGCAGTATTTTCAACTGTGCATCTGATGGCTCATCTCTGTTTTGTTTAGCTCTTTTTCTGGAGTTTTGACCTGTTCTTTCATTTAGGCTGTGTTTCTTTGTCACGTCGTTTTGGCAGCCTCCCTGGGTTTGTTTCTCTGTATTAGGTAGAGCTTCTTTGACTCTGTATCTCGGTAGGGTGGCCTAATATAGTAGGTGTCCTGTAAGGTCCAATGGCACAGCCTCCCATCACCCAAGCTGGGTACTCAAGTTGCACCCTTTGTGTGGGCTGAGTACACCCTCCCTTTATAGTTGAGCCTGGGTTGCTGTTGGCAGATCAATGGGAGGGATTTACCCAGGCCAGTCAGCTGCAAGGACTGGCTGTGACCACTGAGCACCAACCTCCAGCCTCCATGGAGGATCAGCTGTGCAGGGGCAGGGTGGTGGTGCTCTGACATGGTCTGTAGCTGTCCACAGGGTGTGTTGGCCCAGAGGTTTCCTAGATGGTGCAGGCCAAAGTGAGCCCTGACCTGTGTTTTGCCTGGGACACCCTGCCTGAGCTGTAAAGCCATCTGAGATGGCTGCTTCTTGTGCTGGGCTTGGAGATTCCCAGGTGAAGCCAAGCTGACTATAATCTGGCTGCTACTGAAGCCAGCTGTTGGTTGTTTGATGGGATTTAGGAGCCAAGACCAGCCATTCTTATGGAAAAATAGCTTGGGTGAGCCCATAAGTTGGGTGAGGTCGAGTCCCTATGGATCTCCAAGGTGGGTCACACAGTGTTAGCCAGGTGGTTGGAGTCTCAGATCTGGCACCCAGGTACCAGTTCTGTGGGGGTAGGGCTTGTTTCAGCGAAGGGACAGTGGCCTTTGCTCACCCTGATTGCAGACACTTCAGTCTCCCCTGGTATACACTGGGGCCCTTCAAGCTGCCCCCACCCTGGTGCTGGAGCTCAGAGGAAGTGAGTCTGAGTAGGTGAGACTGTGTTTGGGTTCCCCAAGAAGACCTGCTTAGGGCTCCAGCAGCCTCCTCTACCAACTCAATCCCCACAGGTTTTCACAACCAGAAGGTTGGGGACTTATCTTCCTGGCACTGGAATCCTGGGCTGGGAGCCTAGTGTGGGTCCTGGGACTCCTCACTTCCAAGATATCCCTCCTGAATTTTTATCCACAGGAATCTGGGACCAGAGTGTTCCATGTTGGTGTCCATGCCTGCATCCCTCCTACCAGTCTGGATGGATGTGGTTTCTTCATTCCGTATTGTCAGACTTCCATTCAACTTGATTTCGTAGTTGTCAGACTTCCATTCAACTCGATTTCTGATGTTCCTGAGTGATGGTGGTTCTATATTGTAGTTGTAATTTTGATGTGATTGTGTATAGAGGCGAGCCATGTCTGCCTACATCGCCATCTTGACCTGAAGCATCATCTTTTTTTTTTTTTTGTAGATGTGAATAGATGTAATTCCGGGTTCAGAGTCAGCTCTTGCTGTGCAGCAAGTTGCAGTGGTACATCCTTTAAGACACGCCAGATGGAAATCACTTTGTAGCTCACAGGGCTTGGCTGAGGGGCTGGACCTACATAATTTCTAGGTGTTTCCGAAGTCAATTTTTACTGCTTTCCACTGGCAAAGGAGCCCTGCTAAAGGTCCCCTAGGAGCATATGTACATGGAAAAGCCCAACTGTCCCCTCTATTGCTAAGGGGGCTCTCGCATATTAGTGCTATAAGGGCTAAGGATGAGGTCCACACCCTGCTCACACTTTCTGGATCACGGCCAGAGGTGGAGGTGGGGTGTTAAACATTGCTCCTGGTGGATTTGGAGTCCATGTCTTATACTCCACCTCTTGAACTTGAGGTAGGCCCTGTGGGACATGGACGTTTGCATTTTCAGAGCGCCTTCAGCACCGATAGCCAGCCTGCTGCTTCCCAGGTTTATTCGGCCCAGGCCGGATACAGCTCTTCCATCCTGTGCTCTGGGTCCTACCTCAGCTCCAAAGACGCTTCCTTCTGGGTGCTTCTTTGGCTGCCCAGAGCAGATGTAATAGCTCTCAGCCCTGCACTGCCATAGCCCCATGTTTGTGCCTTTCCCAAGATGCCTTACCTTTCCTCTTGAATTCCTTTTATCCCTGTACTAGGCTTGTATCTCCTGAGGATTGTATATCATTTAGTTTTATATTTGACTAAATTGCCATTTATTAGACAGATCTGTGTTGAATACATATTTGGAAGTAATATTGAGTCTGGTTGAGTCTGATTCCCTTGTACTCTTGAGCAAACAGGCTAAATGCTTGTTGATGGAGCCTGTGTGCCTCTAAGAATAGCCGTGGTGTGTTAGAAGGCTGTGGAGCTGACTTGCAGGGTCACTAGACTTCCTGAAGTGCACTGATGTGTTTCAGGAGTTGAAGCAGTTCCTTCTGTAGGGTAGATGTAAGCTGGCCCTTGAGTATTGATGTAGAAATGTTATCAGGTCTGTAATCAGAGACTGTGCCATGTGCTTCTGAATCATACACACGTGTCAGAAACCCAGGGATGTTTTGGAAGTGCGTAAAGGTGCAGCAGTTGTTCCAGAATCTGGGGAGTCTCTTGTTTACAGCACGCAGGTGAGAGCTGTGGTTTTCCTCCTAATTGTTTTCTGCACCGTAATCCAATAATGTGTAACTTTGCTATGTCGAGAGTTGGCAGCCGGCCCACGGGAGGTTCTTTCCTGCTTGGCCCAAGGACTTTGGTCTTCCACAAGTCTTCATCTTCCTCATTCAGCTCTACCGAATTAATTTCAGCACACATATATGGAGAGCCCACTGTATACCAAACAGGTACTCTGCTAGGCACAGGAGGTTCAGGGATAAACTGAGGAACAGAGGCAAAGAAGAGAAAACTGGCAGGTAGGTCCAAATCTTGTGCTGAGCACAGTAGACAGGTCCCGGTGCAATACTGGCACAGTACCAAGGTCATGGTGAATAAACACCCTTGCGCTGGGAGTGGGGATAGGCAGAGCATCCAGGAAACTGCTCGAAGAGGTGCCTGGGTCTGGAAGAATAAACGAATGGGGTAGGGTATTCCAAGTAGAGGTGTTCCCGTCTTTGGCTGTCACCATCACTGCCCTCCCGCCGTGAGCTGAGGCAACAGAAGTCAGGGCCTTGAGGGCCCGTTCTCCAAGGCCTGCCTGCCCTTGGGGCCAACCAAACACAAAAATCCTGAATTCTTTGCCCCAAGACATCGCTTGCCTGATCTGATTAAAATGCAGCTTTTGATTCCTCAGTTCTGAGATAAGGCTTGAGATGCTGCGTTTCTGCGGGATGCCAATGCTGCCAGTCCTTGAGACCACATTTTGAGTGTTGAAGTTATAAGAAACCTCTCCCAGCTCAAGTCCCTCACGTCAGAGATACCATAACACCATACCCTCCCCCAACACACACACTGGCCTTCCCCTTTCTTCCCCATCCCTAATTTACAGAGATGCCAAATTCTTCTTAAATGCTGTTTTCATTTGGTCATTCCCACCCCTACCCAGGTGAGCACCACAGAGCTGGGGGCTACAACCTTGGGTATAGGAGAGGGAACAGCAAGAGAAGCACCTGCGAGGGCTGTCGTTTCTCTGTTGTCACTCCGACTCACTGGTGAGCTCCTGGAGGCAGGAGCCTCTTTGTATCGGTTGTGTGCAGCTCTCGTAGGAGTGGCAGGTGCTCAGCAGCCCTGGTCCAGTCCCGTCTCTGCTGCTCCTGCACCCTTTGCCTGTGGCCTCCTGGTGGCTGCCCACTGCAGCCTTGCACTTTGGGAGATCAGATTCCAGCTGTCTTGTGAGAACAGTAACGTCGTCTCCCTTCCTCTCAATCTCCAGAAATGTCTTTCCTCCAGGATCCAAGTTTCTTCGCCATGGGAATGTGGTCGATTGGTGCGGGGGCCCTGGGGGCCGCCGCCGTGGCGCTGTTGCTGGCCAACACGGACATATTTCTGTCTAAGCCGCAGCAAGCAACCCTGGAGTATCTGGAAGAAATAGACCTGAAAACACTGGAGAAGGGTAAGCAGTGACGCTTCTGGTCTCAGTACTTTTCCAGGGCCCTGGGATGCAGGCTTACTTGTTTTTTTTTTCTTTGTAAAATAACGTTTTTAATTGAAAAAGTAATATAACAACATTAGGAAAAGTAATAATACTTTTAAAATTACTGATAATTCCATTACCCTAACAACAGTCATTTTTATTTTTGCACATTTTTGCATATTATTATGTATTTGTGATCTGAGTGTATAATATTTTACAGTTTAGCTTTTTCTCACTAAAATCATTTTTCATTTTCTGCTTCTCCAACTATAACGATAATTACTCCATAACATTTAGTAATATTGTACCACTGCTTAATAAACCAATCATTTCAGAGTGTGTTCTGAAGAATTTGGCCTTCTAGATCTTCAGAAAATAGGAGCTCCCAAGTCAGATAAGCTTGAGAAACACCGTGTGTCCGATTCCATGTTCCTGATGCTCAGCACAGGGATTTGCTCACTGAGAGGAGGTGTCTGGGTTGTGACTGGTACAGGCATGGGCAGCCCTCACCTGCGGTGCGTGTGGCTGCAGCACACAGGGGACCACAAGGTCGCACTTGTAGAACAGACCTGCCTGTCTCCCTCTTCTTGGGGAGCCCCTAGAGTCGTCAATGGACAGCTGAGAGCCACACATTTCCATGGGGGGGGCCCATTGCCTCACTGCTGTTGGCACTGGACCTGCAGCTCGGGGGTTCTGTCATGTTGACAGTGTGAGTGTAGTCCGTGTGTGAGTTGGGTGAAAGTGGGGACTCACTGACTGGGTGGTCTCTAGGTTGGCCCCTCAAACGGAGGCTGTTGTCATCTGTTTGGTAAATGAGGAATTTGTCAACAGAAGGCAGGGACTGTGACTGATTTGTGATGTAGGTCACCTTTCTAAGGGACCAAGAAGCCCTGCAGAGAGAACTGTTGTGCTTTGTGTAACCAGGGATTCCCAGTCTCATCCCTGTTCCCCATTTTTAATACAACATCCCACAGGGGCCTGGAATCCTCTGAAAAATGTTAAAATAATAAGGTTTCATACTTATTGACCCCTCGCTACCTCTGTGTTACCAGACACTGTGGTGAGCACTTACTTACCCATCTGTTAATACTCCCTGTAGCCCAGTGCTAAACATCTGCACTTACAAATGAAGAAGCTGAGGTTGGGGGGGAGGCACACCGTGTCCAAGGTCACACAGCTAGGTGCAGACTCACTCTGCCCCGGAGCAGTGCTGCCTAAACATTCCCTCATTAGTGTCTTCTCCCCTCCCCTGTGGATAACGCTGTAGTTAACATACTTAGGGTAAGTTTTTTGGGTTTTTTTTTTTCTGTTGACTCAATCCCCTTGAATACTTTTTTTAAGAGTTGGGGTTTTCTTGGCTGCATTTTTCCAGAAATGTTTTAATTTGGGATATTCAAGTTTGCAAATAGATTTTTATGGAGGAGGGGCATTTTGGGTATATAATGGGATCCTCACACTGTATTGATTTTCCTCAGAGGGTGACTGTTTCCTGTCTATGTTTCCTGTTTGCTTTTTCCACATGTGAAGTGCCTGTCCAGGCCCTCTGGTAGGCCTGGTACCATCTGTGAACTGCTGAGCAGGCAGGGTAGGGCAGGACAAGGCAGGGAAGGGATGGGCAGAGATGATACTGAATTCCCTTTTTTTCTCCCCAGAACCAAGGACTTTCAAAGCAAAAGAGCTCTGGAAAACGAATGGAGCTGTGATTATGGCTGTGCGGAGGCCAGGCTGTTTCCTCTGTCGAGAGGTGAGTACCTTTGAAGAACCGGTCAGAGAAAAGGGTCCTAGCAAGTGGGGGGCCAGTGCATTCCCAGCCTGGATCAAGGACTGTAGGCCCCTGTTAGCCTCTGATCAGCACTGGTCCATTTTTTTTGTTACTTGCTCTAGGTAGTTCTTTGACGTATTCTGTTTCTGTTTACGTAGTCACTCACCGTATCCTGGGGTTAGCAACACACTTCACTCTCCTTTGTTACTCTCAGACCCTTGCACTCTTGTAATACTTGTGTCCTGGACTGTCTTCCTATTGAATCAAGGACGGGGACCAGGTCCAATTCCATGTTCCTGATGCTCAGCACAGGGATTTGCTCATTGAAAGGAGGTGTCTGGGTTGTGACTGGTACAGGAATGGCCAGCCCCTACCTGCGGTGTGGCTGCAGCACACGGGGGAACACAAGGTCGCACTTGTAGAACGGACCTGCCTGTCTCCCTCTTCTTGGGGAGCCCCTAGAGTCACCGATGGACAGCTGAGAGCCACACGTTTGCATGGGGGAGCTCCATTGCCTCACTGTGCTCCTGGTATTGAATCTGTAGCTCAGGGAGATTTCAGTCATGCTGATAGTGTGGGGACAGGTGGCATGAGAGTTAGGTGAAAGTTGGGGCCCACTGACTGGGCAGTCTCCAGTTTGACCCCTCAGAGGGAAGCCATTGCTGTGTGCCCAGTAAGTGAGGACACTGTCAGGGGAAGGCGAGGTCCAGCCTTGTCACTTTACAGACAGGTAAACTGAGGGCCAAAGTGGGTTGGTCACACAAGTCAGTGAGTGGCAGAAGATCCAGGTTCTGAGATCACTGGCCTGCCTGGGGGAGAATTGGGAATGACAGTCCTACTCTTGAGACAACAGTGCTTCTCAAGTGGTGGCCTGGGCCCCATGCAGGCTGTCATCTGCATCCCTCTTGTCCTTGCATTCAGGGCACTGTCGTGCCCGCTACAGCATTTGTTCCTCACCACATTCCTCGAAAATAGTTTGTTGTTTAGTCACGTTTTGTAGAGGAGGAAACTGAGGCGCAGAGTGTGTGGCAAAGTCACACAGCTGTGGGGAGGTATAGTCATTTCCTGTTGCTGCTGTCACAAATTATCACAAGCTCAGCGGCTTTAAACAATACAAATTTATCGTCTTGCAGTTCTAGAGGTCAGAATTCGGAAATGGGTCTCACCGAGCACCTCTCCCGGAGGGCGTAGGAGACGAACGGTTTCCTTGCTTCCTCCGGCTCCAGGGGCGTGCGCAGGCCGGGGCTCCTAGCCCCTTCCTCCGTGTGTAAAGCCAGCAAAGGCTGGACGAGTCTTTCTCACATTGTAGGACCGTGACACTGACTTTCTACTTTCCTCTTCCACATTTAAGGCTCCTTGTCACTCCACATGGGAACCACCTAGATAATGCAGGACAATCTCCTTTACGGTCAGTGGGCTGGCAACCCGAATTTCATCTGCCACCTCGCTCCCCTGGCCTTGTAATGGCACCTGTTCACAGGTTTCTGGGATCCGGATATGGACCTCCTCAGAGGATGTCACCTTGCCTGCCACAGTTGAAGGCCAGAGCGTTTGATTCCAAGTCTGTGGTACCTCTGAATGTCAACGTGGAGGCCTGCTGTGACTTGATTTCTCAAGACTAGTTAACCCAGAAGGTTCCAAAAGCAACTACTCTGTGAAGTCACAATTTATTTCCTGTGCTCTGGTCTCAGAGCATTTTGCGGAAACTTATGTTTCTAAGAGCATGGTCAGATGGCAGGCTGAGCTATTTTAAGTGGCCTGTGGGGGACACGTGTGACTGTCCACTTCATGGCTTTGTCCAGTGACACACTCAGGGTAAAGAGCTCAGGAAAAGTGAGTTAAGCCTCATGTCACACACAGGTGGTCTTTGACCACGTCAAGCCTGTAGTCTTGTCTGCTCTAGGCCAAGCTTGCCACTCACTAAAGCTCTTGATGAAAGCGTTGTAATGAATCCTGCTTTGTTAGCCACCCCTTTTTGTTTTGTTCTAGAAAATAAATAAAAACTAATGTAGTTGCCGCTATACAACAAACAATGTGTGTGTGTCGGAGGCAAGTGGACTGCATTTGAAAGAATTCCCTGCTATTTCTTTATTCCGACACCAAATGAATTTGTTCTTAACTTCGAAACCTTACCAGGCACAGGCAGTTTCATTTAGTCATCCAGCGTGCAGTTCATGAGCGTCCGGATGTCTGTACTTCTCAGCTCAGCTGCTTTCTCCTCATTGTCCACCTTCATCTTCAGATGTCCGCCCCGGTGTCTAGGGCCTTATGTATGTATATTCAGCCGTGAGCCCGACACACAGAGACACAAGAAATGGGAGACATAGTTTCTAAGTAGGAGACACACTTAGGAACTTAGGAGACAATGATCAGCAGTGATAACACACAGACTCCATACAAAAAAAGTCACCAAGCAAGAAAGACTGGCTATGCACAGAGAGTCAGGGCTTTGCTCCAGGCTGGGCTATCCACGGAGAAGAGTTTGGAATAGAGATCCCTTCCTGGAGGCTGGGGTTTGAGCTGGAGAAAGAAGGTTATTGCAGTGAGGGGAAGCTAGCCGTGCAAAGGTGTCGGGCCAGCTCTCCCCATGGCCTGCATGGAGGTTGTCCCATAGGCCCACGCGCTTTTCTGCTCTGTGCAGGGAAGGGGCTAGTCACAGGGGTGTCCAATCCGAGGCCCAACACAAAGTCATAAATTTACTTACAACCTTTTTTTTTTTTTGCTCATCCGTTTTCATTAGTGTTTGTGTATTTAATGTGTGGCCCAAGACACCTCTTCTTCTTCCATTGTGGCCCAGAGATGCCAAAAGGTTGGGTACCCCTGGTAGAAGAGTTAGGAGAGAAGCACCATGTTTGGGTTCAATCTCTTAGTTATTGGATGCTCCCTGGGCAGTGGTTCGGACAGCCATAACAGGAGCCCAGCCTCTGCTTCCCACCAAGGAGAACCTTAGCCTGTGCTAAGGATGGGACCTGACACCCTATACTGAGGCCTTGTGCCCAGCTGGGACAGTGTTAGGTTGGGCTACACAAGCCTTAATTGTTTCTGGCATTTTGTTGTCTTTGTTCTTCTACATTCAGTGCCAGCCATGCACTGGGCCTGTGGGACATGGGGTGTTAGTTGGCCACAGGTCCACAGATGTATATGCCCCTGACCGTCCCTGTTTTCTGCAGGAAGCTGCGGAACTGTCCTCCCTGAAGCCCAAGTTGGATGAGCTGGGTATCCCTCTCTATGCAGTGGTGAAGGAGCAGATCAAGACTGAAGTGGAAGACTTCCAGCCTTATTTCAAGGGAAAAATCTTCCTGGATGAAAAGGTACATGTGCTGTGAGCCTGTCAGACACAGACTGGTGGAGATTGTGCTCAGGTGTAGAGAGTTGGTACCCTAGGGTGAGTCTGGCCTGGAGCTGGAGGCCAAGCTGGGCACCCCTTCAGCTGCCCTGAACTTGCATGGGCCTTCCCAGCCCTCTGAGCTTAGCTTGATTGGACACTGAAAAGCTGTCCTCTCAAGTATTAATTGAGCCCTTCCTGAATTGTCACTTGGGAATGGGAGCCTAGGAAGTAGCTGAAACTGCATTGGGTTTTCCCTACCATACACGCGGGGACCCAGCACAAGCCCCTGCCCCTTAATTTATCGCAGTAGTATTTCTTTCACCTCTGCAGAATGTAGGACTGTAGTCACCCTGTCAGGCACAAGAACCCTGTATGTCTCAAGCAGTAGGTTAGAGTCAGAGCTGAAGGCTGCCCGGGTCAGGCCTGCCCTGAGGTCTGCTACTGTTTCCTTGGGCAATTAATAGTGCGCCTGGGTAGGGCTGCGTGTGTGTTATGGGAAGGATACGGACCAGCAGGCTTTGGGTCTTTGTCTGAAAATCAGTGCCCCGTTGGGAACCTTTCCTCCCCGGGGAAGGCAGGCACACAGCCTACTCATGGGGTCTGTCCTCCTTGCTGCTACAGAAAATGTTCTACGGCCCCCAAAGGCGGAAGATGATGTTCATGGGATTTGTGCGGCTGGGTGTCTGGAGCAACTTCTTCCGGGCCCGGAATGGAGGCTTCTCTGGGAACCTGGAAGGCGAAGGCTTCATCCTCGGGGGAGTTTTCGTAGTGGGATCAGGAAAGCAGGTAAATTCCTAGTTCCCGTGTGGGTCTATGGTTGTTGGTGTCTGTGAGCATGAGACCCCGGTGCGGGGGCGACTTTCCCTACTCAGTGTCCAGTCATCCTTGCAGAAAGCCAGGGCACATGAGGGAGGGAAAGGGAGAGAAATTGTCATTCATCACACATCTCACTCGTCACAGCAGCGTCATGAGGTTGTCACTGTTTTGTGGGCGAGGTGAGTGCTGCACCCAGGAGCACAACTCATCAGTGGCCCTGCTGGGACCTGAACCCAGGTGTTATGTCAAGTTCTGTTTTCTGTGCTTGAATAAAAACATGGTTTTTTTTCTGTCAAGAATGTACTCCTTTGCAGTGTTCCCAAGTCATCAAGGATGGACAGTAAAGGAAAGTGAAGGGAAAGAAGGATTCAAAACAGGCCAAGTGAGGGAAAGGAGCTTGGAGATGTGGGGAGACGGATCTTTTCACTGTGGGGTCCTGGTGTCAGAGCTGCCCCTGGAGGGGTAACTGACTTCTCATTGCACGGCTGTCTTAGGCCCTGGCTATGAGCATCCAGGGTAATTTGGACCTAGGGGAAGGTGTGGGGAGATGAGGACTCCGTGGGCCCACAGGGCAGGTGGGTGGGTGCTCCCTGTCAGGCCGTGGGCAACCACGAGCCATGGTGGTTCCCCTGCACTAGAGGGCAGTGCCAGCAGAGGCCAGGAGGACGCAGGGCAGGGATGGGGTAAAGCAGATGCAGCCTCGAGGACCCGGCAGGAGGACCCAGAGACTGGGTTCTCTGACATCCTTAGCATTACACGCGAACACTTGGCCTCATTCATAAAAAGACAAGGTTGTCTGCATAGGTGGATCCCCCTGCTAACATTGATAATTACAGAGCACTCTCCTAATTTGGGAGGAATAAAAGCTAATGGGAATAGAAACCCTTCCGTTTTAAGCTTTATTTCTAATCTCTTCCTGTAAAGCTTGGTGACTACTATTACTGGTCTGTATTAGAGTCTAGCGTGAATTGGTGTCTGATTGAACATAAACCATTTTTTGCTGACTTTCTCCTAAATATCGAAATGTCAGAGTGGCGGTGTCTGCCAGTGAGGGCCTGCCTTCTCACGGTGCTCCTGTACAGGATCTCTTCTTCGCAGCCAGCCTGGGGTGCTAGGTATTTTTATTCCCGTCTACATGTACAAAATGGGCCTAGAGATATGAAAAACAGGCAAAAATACACATCTAGTAAGTGGAAATGAAACTCAGGAACTCAGATCTGTCCTGCTCCAGAAACCCTGCCTTTCCCTCACCCATAGCCACTCTTTGGGAGTGGTTCCCAGAGACCCCTTCCAGATGGCCTTGCACTTGGGCAGGTCACTTGCTTATAGGATCACTCAGCCTCTTCCCACTCTGGCACTCTGGGGTTCCTTCCCCCTCCCTATCTCTGCCCTCCCTCAGCCTCCAGGGCAGGGCAGGGCAGGGCTTGGCTCACCTGCCAGCCTGCTCTTGCCTGGCCGTGACTCAGCTGGTGCTTATGGGCTCCCTAAGCCTGGCTGGCATGCCCTGGTGTTGCTAGGTGTGGTGTTTGGCTTTGTAGGTGCTCCCTGGAGCTCCTGCCTTCTTCTTTCCTCCTGGAAGGCTGACTGGCTGGCAGAGCTTTGGAACTGGCCTCCGTGTTTCCTCAGAGCAGTTTCTGCAGTCCCACTGTGTCAGGTGCCACGCAGTGGGGATTTCCTTTGTGATAATCGTTAAAGCATAATTACCTTAATGAAGTAATGTGTTTTCCACATAAATAAGTTGGAACCGAAGCAGTAGAAGAGAGAGAGAGCTGTTCTCTGTAAGCTCAGCCACCACGGACAGCCTGTTAGAGCTGACCCGAGAGACCTTTTGTTTTTAACACACGGCATCTAACCAAGCTAGATTTCTTTTTTCATCTAACGGTGTGTTCTGGACATATCTGCGTGTCATTTGTACTCTTCCTCAGGACTCTTCCTGTCTGCGTCCTGCCTCATTGGGCAAGTCAGCACAGTTTCCTGACCAGCTTCCCTGTGGTCACCACAGTGTGGTGGGACTTTGTTTTCTTTAAAGTCTTTATAAATGATGGCACAATGACAGCTGCTTATTTTTTTTTTTTATTTAAGATGCATTCCCAGATGTCATGGGCCAAAGAACTCTTTGACAAGGATTTCTTGATTCTGATCACAAACACATTTTATACATTTTATTTTTCTTACCACTTCACAGTGCTTTGGGGTATCCTGTGTCTTAGGGCATCTTTCATCACAGTATCAGAGGTGAGGGGCTCCCAGTTTCTTCGGAAAATTTAAGTGAAGGGAGGGTCTCCCTTTTCAGGTGGTCATTCAACACCTGCCGAGGGCTGATGCCTGAGCTGCACCTCAAGGCCTTCAGACGCCTTCAGGCTTATCAGTTCCCTTCTCCCAGGAATGCTCTTACCTCACCTCTACCTGCAGACATCCTGGTTACCACCTCTCCTGCTTTATCGTCTGTGAAGCCTTCCTGGATTGCCTGATGAAATTTGATCACTCCTGACTTCCTGCTCCCAAAAAGCTGCTTTTACAGTCCAAAGATTGTGATATATTTGTCCCTTGATCTCCCTTCCCCAAAAGACTAAACTCCTCAAGGGAAGTGCCAGGCCTGATTCTGGTCTCTGTCCCCTTAACAGGTAACTGCCACTCAGTATCTGTCCCCTGACTGACTCAATAAGGATTGATGTTCCCTCCCCTTTCCTTTTAGGGCATTCTTCTTGAGCACCGAGAAAAAGAATTTGGAGATAAAGTTAACCCATTTTCTGTTCTGGAAGCTGCTAAGAAGATCAAACCACAGACTTCAGCCTCAGAGAAAAAGTGATTGTATGAAACTGCCCAGCCCTGGGACACCTAGGGGCCCTCGCCTGTGATCATAAGGTGTATGCACTTGTGTCTCTGAAGGGTTCGAAACCCACTCATGCCATATTCTCAGTGTAGAGCGTTAAGGTGTTTTAATACTGCTCTCTGTTTAGGCTCAGGAAGATAAAGTGGCCCCCAAAGAAGACTGGTAAAAATCTAAGAAATGAGTGATGGGTATTACAGCTAAACCTGGAAAATGTGAGGCTGAAAGTTGACTGGTGTACCTCATTACAAACATATATGGTGTTTGAGGTGCTGTTATTTGAAATAAGTTTCATTTTCCTGTCTTTAAAAGTCTGAGAGAAGTTAGTGATTGACTAGAAGATTAAGGATAGAAGGGTTTTTGCTTGTGTATGTTCTATTAATGACTTACTACATAGTATTGAAGTAATACATAAAGGAATTGATGTGTTTCGGATGGCTTGATAAAGATAGATTATAAAATTAAATCTGTTTTTTGTCTTTCATTCTGACCTTAGAGGTTTAGCAGAAGAAATGATCATCTCTGGCTCTAATAAAATTATGCATCAGAAATTGCCCGTAATACAAGTTTTTCTGATAAAGCTAATAAAAATATTTACCATAATGACGGTTGAATTTAATCATCCGTGCCAAAGACACTGACTGTGGAAAATGAGTGTGCTGGTCGAGGACTAAGACGGTGACCAGGTCTGGCCTCATGTGCGCACAGGCCTGTGAAGGGCTGGGCTTCTGCAGCCTTGAGAGAGGGCTGTTGAGTGCCTGAACTGGGTCAGTGCGGTGACCGTGATCCCTGGGACTCCAGCTACTGACAGGATAGCTCAGATGAGCATTCTTTGGTTCCTGGAAGACCCCTGATCCTGAAATGGCTAAAGAAGAGTGGCCCCTAGAAGGACAGGGCAGCAGTGGGTGCGTGAAGAGGAACCTTATTATGACTCCCTTCGCCGGCTGCTGTGCTCCTGATTACTATGGCGTTACGGAAAACCACACCGAGCCCTGAGATGGGTTTACCTTCTAGTTTAGCTCTGTGACTTCCAGCAAAGCTCTGGCCCTCAGCTCTCTCCCTGGTCAAACGAGCATTGTGATTCCTGTCTTCATTCAGGTCTGTTTATTAGAAGTCGTTGAGGGAATGATGAATATTACACAACAGTGCTTCTCAGACTTTAATGTACATGCACATCACCTGAGCATCTTGTTAAGACGGAGACTGTTAAAGGACACCTAATGCAGACACTAGTTAAAGGCAGTAAAGACAGATTTTACTCAGTGATGAGTGCAGTAGAGAGAGGCCTCAACATAAAACTGGGCTCTGTGCAAAGGGGACTGGAATTTCAAAAGGAGAATGAAGAAGTCGGGAGGGGGAACATGCGGGGGCCCTGAACGGCCAAGGTGGTGGAAAATTACAAAGAGCGGGTTGGGGGCATTGGTCAATGTGATTAGGCTATCTGTGTCTGCTAACTTATCACGATAGGCTTCTCCCCCTCCCACTGGGGACTGGGAGATGGAGGTTTATCTGTCCCGGTGATTATATTTCAAAGGGAAGGCCCCCAGGTCCTTGAGAAAGAAAGACACTCTGGGTTTCACGAGATACAAACTTACACAACTCAGAGACAGAGAAAGGATTTACAATTGTAAGGGTCTTTTGTTTGTTTTTGTTTTTAAGTGAGTGCTCTTAAGAAAAGGGAGGTCAGGACCTACAGTCAGGTCTTTGGCTTGAAGCAACTAAATTCTTTTGCCAGGCTTGAGCTTTTTCCCCTGCGGGGGACTCAAGGGAGGGCTGCGCCTTCCCAGGGAAACAGCCTTGAGCTGCTGCTGGGAGCTGTCCTAGCATTTGTTCAGGTCTTGTGGTGTAGGAGGTGGACAAAATCGTGTGTGCTGAAACTTCCACAGTTCTGAAGACGGAGAGTCTGCATTTCTAACAAGCTCCAGAGGATGTTGACAGTCTGCCCTTTTAAGGCCCACACTTTGAGAAGCAAGAATTTCAGTGGCACTACAAATCAGACATTAATGTCTGTGGGCTTCAGGCTTAAAGCTTTAGCAAGTCTCTGGCAAGCATTATAGCAGATGCCGTTTTCTTCATTTGATAGACAAATTCAAAGCCCACAATAATGCAAACTATTGAGAGAATGAGAGTCCTTGATGAAAAGCTGAAGGTTCTCAATTTGGATACACATCCCACCTGGGGATGTTTAAAAATATTCTGATGCCCAGGCCACACCCACAGGCCCATTCAATCAAAATCTCTGGAATGAGACCCAGGCAACAATGTTTCTTAAAGCTCCTGAGTGATTCCAACAGGCAGCCCAGTTGGGAACCATCCTAGAACTCACTGTCGAGTTTGGGACATCAGAGTTCACACCTTAACTTACTCACAACCAGGCTACTCCCAATAATCTCTGATGAGTTTTGAAAAATAGTCTTCAGGTGGCAAGGGTCAGGGATGGTATGGACATACATGTGGAAGGAGCTGGGTCTGAAATTGAACCTTCAAAATAGAGAATATGTGGATAGGTGGAGAGGGCAAAGAGGTCATTTCATGGAGGATGAAGGCCCTGAACCGAGACATGGCCAGAGGGAAAGTAAACAGTAGGTGCGGGAGGGGAGAGCAGGGAAGAGTCGGCTTCGTTGACCTGATTGCATGTCCTCTGTCCCAGCACGGTGAGCACTCCAAAGCGGCCCCCTTTCTCTTCCGTGACTATTTTAAAATTAAAGGAAACGAAACACTGAGGAAAAAGAAGCAGTATCTATGACTACGTTTTTCTCTCTTTTCTTTTTTTTTAATTATTGTTGTTCAGTTACAGTTGTCTACATTTTCCCCCCTCCACTCCCCCCCCC
>VMDR010021100.1:0-17073 GCA_007922815.1 Macrotus californicus | reverse complement strand
GAAAATATTTTCCGGAAAACTCAAGGCAGAATAAATTTTAAAGAAAGATGTTTTTATTTATTTTTAAAATGAACGGTAGGCTCTTACTATAAAGAAGACACTAAATAATGACTCGGTACTTCACCTGACTTGCTTTTTCAAACAAAGGCACAATTATTTTTATAGTAACTGGTGATTCAATCAGAGACTGGAATTCCTTTAGATTTTGCAAGTGAACTCAATAAAGTTCGGAGAACATTTCTTTTAGAACTAGAAAAAAAATGTAGCTCTATACAATGTCATGGTGGCCAGCTAGGAGTATTATACACACCTGGTAAACAGAAGCAGCTCTACTCAAGAGACCAGATTAAAGATCAGGAAAAGGGGCTCTAAAACAAATGTAATCACTTTGCTGACTGGACAAATGATCAAATTCTCATGCCATATTATGGGTTAAAGGAGTTTTCTTTTCCCTGGCAAAGCAATTACGTGCATTTTGGACTTTTCTTAATAAGGAAAACAAAATTTTACATATTAGACTCTTTATTCTGTCATATGTATGATCGTTCTTATTTTTTCTTGTTGTAATTGACTGAAACACTTTCCACTGATCATGTGCTGTTTATAATTTTGAAAATATATTTTAATTATAATTAATTACTTAATAAACTATAATAAATTTTAAGTAAAATTATATTTTACAATTATAAAAAATCAATGAAGTGATTTCTATTCTGAAAAAAAATTATGTTCGGACATTTTATATTGCCCTTTGAAGCAATAACCTAGGGCAGATTTACTTTCCTCAGAACTGTTCCCCGTGCTGTAAGCTGGGAGCGACTGAGAAGTGATACCACTAAGAATATCACTCTCTATTAACCGTTTGAGTCCCAGGGGGTATTGTCAGCAGCGCAATCGCGCTGCTTGGGACTCAAACGGTTAAGTAATGAAAGTGTCCAGAGAATTTCTGTATGAATATAACCTTGGACTAAATGAACTAAATAAAAAATACTTCTCATACCACCAGGTCCAAAAAAGAAAAAAAGCCAAGAGAAATGCAAGCAACAATAGGTCATGGACACACGAGAGCATGCGGGGCCTTGCTACACGTTTTATGTGGCAGCCTAGTGATCAGACAGAGCTTACCTTGGTTTCTGGAGATGGTTTTTGCATGTCTCTTTCTAAGTCGTCTGTTAGCAGGATGGGTAAGGCGTTCTTACAATTGGCCTCCTATAAAAGAGGCATAAAAGAAACGTTAGAGACTGAAGACTATTACCCTAGCCAGAAATGACAGTGTAGTGAAACAGTAACTTGTTCAGGGGAACAAGAAGGCATTTTGGATTGAGTTGCTCACATCGGACACTAACGAGATTGCAGTGAGGAGCCAAAAATGCTTCCTTTCTTCTTTGTCACATAAATCAGTGGAGGTAAGGTGGTGACGGGGCAGAGGTGGAACATACAGGACACACACACGCAGGGATGTCCATTAAAAATCTCATCTACACTACCGTGTCGCTTGCACATCCGCAGACAGCTCACCTCTTCTTCGGAGAATGGACAGTCAGTTCTCCAAGATACCAACCACCAGACTTAGAGTTGCCAACTTTCCCCACAGCGTTTCATGGATTGGTTCTGTTTCTGTAAACATGTTATCTTAAGCCGATCTCTTCAGGTCCTTCAGCAAACTACTATTGAATAGTGATGGTTTCCTACCAATATCCCAACTGAGGAAAAATATCTGAATATTTATTTCCAAAACTATGATGCACCGAAGTCCTTGGTTCGCACCAAAATAGTACTTGCAAAAATGATAGCGGAAATTAGAAGGAGGCTCATAGGGAGTTGGATAGATTTACTATTTATTTATGCACAATAATAAAACAACAATAACGTTGTTGTCCTAAAAAATAATATAGGACCCCGACTGAACAGCTACTAAGTTGGATACATTTTCCACGAAGGACTCTATCTCCCAGCTGAGAGAACAAAAATACGAAAGAGGAAGATTACATACAACCATAAAGCAAAGGAGAAAGTCGGACTTCTTCCACTTGCTGGATAGCCCTCACCTCTGCGTCCCGTGCCTTCCCCCATCATACGCACAACTTGATTGTCTAAATTATGGTTTTTCGTCCTATTTTAATTTAGAGTTAATAGATTATAATATTTTTTAAAAGTTGTAGTCTACATACTTTATAGTGTTATTAAAACTTGCTGGAATTATATTCATTTATTTTTCAGGCAGCAGGATATTATTACGATAAAGTGCTCCTATAGAAAATAAAAATACTACTTACTACTAACAAATATTTACTGAATCACAGGATGTATCAGGCACTGTTCTAAAGACTCTGAATTCATAATGCCACTCCCCCCCCCTACAGCCCTATGAATTAGGGACTATTAGCACCATTGCCCTTTGAAGTATAACACAATGAAAGCTTTCAGAAAGGAAGTCACTTGCCAAGTAGCACAAAGGACTCAATGATGGTTCTGTAACACTTTAAGGCCTGAGATCTTATCTTTATATATGACTTCTCACCCAATATACTTTACATGTTAAGTCCACAGATTGTAGAGCTATAGCATTTTAAAGTCAAAACAATTTCTGAAGATCAAAATTTGGTCAACTCCCCACCCCATCTCCAATTTTACAGATGAAGGACTTGGATCCTGAGGTGATGTGCCCAAGGTCACACAGACAGGGCTGGAGCTGAGACTCGTGCTTGGACCACAGGGCTGTACACAGCACCTGCTCTCAGCTTCATGCCAGGGAACAACATTCCCAGCCTCCGAGGGGATTCAAGAGCCTCCTCTAAGCTGGCGAGTAGCTGTTGTACTGCCAACACACTCGGCTGCCTGTGGCTCACGTACAGCCCTATGAGAGAGCCCAAGGGTACATGTCTGAGATCTCCAAATAAGTATGCGTTCCACTCCTCTTTCCCACCAGTCACAACACCTGCTGGTGGAAAGCAACTTACTGGAAATAGTGAATGAACCCATTCCCACTTCTGACTCATTGTGAGCAAAATAAACTATATCCAGCATGACATTTAGAAGATCAAAGTGATTAAATGCATAATCCATTGCGTAATTTGACTCCACTTGAGTAATATAATTACACTTAACCCTCTACCCCGCTTTTAAACTGTTGCTAGGTAAGTGTTAGAATGCAGTAAGAAGGGGAAAAGCTGACTCTTATGGGAAATTAATGGGAATAGTTGACCTTTGTTTGTCACTGTCTCGGTGTTTACAAACACCTGTAATTCTCACAAACTAAAAGTGAAAGTTTTTCTTTAATACTCTTTTCCCTCCTTCTTCCTGTGAATTAATAAGTATAAGGCTGATAGTCAGCTGTTTCCTTAACACTATGAACGCATTTTCTGTAAACTTTTATCTGAAAATGCCACCTATATCACTGTTTATTTTTTGTTTTCTGACTTTAAATTCAGACAACAAAGTAAAGTTTAGTAGTCAGAGGACTAAACTAGGAGTCAGAGAGTCCTATCTGGCTTCCCAGCCAGGTTCTTTAACTAACCAGCTGCGAGAAATCAGGCAAGCATTTTAACCTCCTGGACCTCTCCCCTCAGTTCTAAGGTCTATACAATAAAGGGGCAGGGTTGACTGGATGAGCTGTAAGAATCCTGTCTAGACCTTGAGTTTCCAGAATTTATGATTCTTCCGGGAAGAAACATTTACGGACAGAAAGGTAACCACCGCCTGTTCAGAGACGCATCTTCAGTGCCCGCCAGAATGCTGCTGACCCCTGGGCAGGCACCAGGCGGCAGCCAGTGCGACAGGGCTCCAGGGCCACGGGGCTGAGGGAACACTTCCTGCTGGGCCACTGCCACTCAGATTTCTAGGGAGAAATAATTCAGCTAGTAGCTTAATAAGGAACTGGTAATAACTTAATGGATTCTTTTAAAACAGATATAGTATGGAGTTAAGTGAGAAATATTTTCAAGACAAAACTTTTTAAAGGTTGTGCTGTTCATCTTACCACCTCCTGCCTGCTCACGAACTTCACCCCTTCAGATTACCCCTCCCACTCCCTCTCCCCTGGGTCATTCCCATTAACCATAAACATGCTCTGCGATTACACCTTTTTGGTTTGTTTTTACTTTTTTTCAAACTGGAAACTTAGGAGTTTACTTATTATTGACAAGTGGATCTCCAGGCCCCACCTAACCTACCCGCTGGAGGCAGCCTCCTTGGCACTGCCCTTCCTATCTCACTTTCCTTCTGCAGCCTCCTGACAAGCTTACCCATTCTACTTCCAAAGCAGTTCCTGAATTCTCCACCTTCCCCGAAGCGACATTTCCTTAAATTCACTTCCCCTGCTAGCGGTGGCCCCGGAGTTTCCTGTACAGCACACCCCTCCAAGACAGCTGCCCTCATTCACCATCTCCATTGGCCACAAATCTGTTTTTGTCATTACTCAGCAGAAAGCGCTGAACACAGTCACAGCTCGGTCACTATCGAACTTGGGTTCTCAGCAACCTCTCACCCAGGGGACTGCTTTTCTTGAACTACTCTCTCTTCTATTAGCTGCCACAACACCACTGGCAGGGGAAAAAGAGCCGGCCTCATTGACCAACTCCACATAGTCTCCTCATCCTCTGCACAATAAAGTTATATATCTATTGATTATTGGTGCATTTTCTGTATCCTCTATTAAACAGAAGTTCTATGAAGGCAAACAATCGGTCTCCTTTACTCACTACTATAACTATAATGGCACAGAAAAGTGCCTGGTACAGCAGGAACTCAATAAGTGTGTGAACTCGATAAATGAATGAAACAAAGTTGGAGTGACTCAAGGGCTGATGCAGAGAAGTCTTTTTCCAAAGGATACAATGATCTCATTGCACTTTTATGGTTTTTAAATACAACCAATAAGCTAATGACTCCCAAATTGGTATCACTATCTTTGACATTTCTTCTGAGCTACTTATATGCATCTGCCTACCTGTCAACTCCACTTGGTTGTGTAAGAAGTGCTTAATTTTAGTATGTCCAAACCTGAGCTTTTGATTTATCAGCAAAAAAATGGTCAGTTCTTCCCCATGTTAGCAGATGGGGCCCAGTTGCTCAGGCCAATGTCAGGAGTCTACCTGATTCTTCCCTTCCCCATACCTCCCACGGTCAACCCACCAGTGAGTCCAGTCTGCACGCTCCAAAATAAACTGGGATTCAGTCTCCGCTCCATGTACGCAGCCGCCCCAGTAACAACCAACATCGTTCACCTGAATTACCTCAATCATCCTGCCTTCTAGGGGCTTTGTGTGTGTCGAACAGATGATGTCCTTCTCCCGTCAATTCATGGAACAAAACTCAAATTCTTTAGCGTAACTTACACAGCCCCGATTGACCCAGTTCTTGCCCACCTCTCCAAGCTCATGGCACACCACGTGAGCATGTGACGCAAGGCTCTCTATTGCATTTTTCCATCTCATTTATTGTATTCTTCTGCTTCAGAATTTGGTTCATTTTTATGATTTCTATCTTTGTGTTGAAGTTCTCATTTTGTTCATGTATTATTTTCCTGATTTTGTTGAATCGTCTCTCTGTGTTATCTTGTAGCTTGATGAGCTTCTTTAAAACAATTTTTGAATTATTTGTCAGGCAATTCACAGGTCTCCATTTGTTTGAGAGTCAACTACTAAAAATGTATTGTGTTTCTTTGGCGATGCCACTTGTCACCTTGCACTGGTGTTTGTACTCCCTCGTTGTAAGGGTCAGCAAAGACTTACGGGGGTCTTCAGTGGTGAAAATGTGTAATAGTGGGGAATTGTAACCCACCCCACCATCCTTGTGACATTGTTTCTGTAAATACTGTCTCTGACTAATATGTACCTTGTAGATAAACAGCATGTTTGTATAAGAATCCTAGGAACTAACTTCAAAAGACACACACTCCAACCTTCAGTCACCCCAGCTCTCGGAGATTTGCTGACCTTCAACTGTGAGATCAAGATGACACACACACACCAGACAACCGTTTGACCAATTTCAAGGTCCTTACCAGAATGGACTGTGCTGGTCTGCACGTAGACAATTTTCAACACCCTCCCCTTGATCATTGTTCTGCTTTCCCTCTCCTTCCTTATAAAAACCTCTGCTTGCACTGAGATGTTAAGACGGGCTTTGAGGCCAGAGTCCACCATCTTCTCAGCTTGCTGGCATCTTGAATAAACCACTTTCCTCTTCATTAACACCCGTCTCTTGAGTTTGGCTTTCTTGTGGCAGCCACACTTGTGTTCAGTTACAGATTGTGGGTGTCCACAGTGGCGGTGAGGGACGCTACAGTCCTTCTTCTCTCCTTTACCTTCACAGAGGGAAGTCACAGCCAAGGGGATCCCTTTTGGTGCCAAGCTGTGCTGGCCTGTGAAGCAGATAAAATGCTTCCTATACTTATCTATGTGGCCTTCCTTGGCTTTTGTGCTCCATTGAGGTACTGGGGCTTTTTAATGTACTCTAGAGATTTTCCAGAAATATTTTCATCCATTAATAGTTATCAATCTTTTTTTTTCCTGAGGGACAAGAGTTGGGGTCGCATAGCCTGCCATCTTGCTGATGTGCTCAGCTTGGCTTTATAGTCTGTTAAGTACCCCCAGGTCCTTCCAAAAAATTCCTTTACTTTTTCTTTTCTTTCTGGTTTGTTAGTGTTATATTAGCCATGGTTGCTTCCTGTTTCCAACCAGAATACTTTAAATTACAGAAATCTTTATTACAGTGTCACTTACAGTGTGGTCACTCAGTAGAAAACTGTGGAATTAAGTCTTACAATAATGATGATGTTGATAATCAAAATAATAACACTGGACATCACTTACACAGCATCTGCTGCAGGTGTGGCATTTTCTAGGTGCTCATTATACATTTATTCATTTTTGATCCTCCCAATAACCCTTGATAGAGTAAAATACACAGTAAAGTATATATTTTACTATATAGATTTCTCATGTACAAAAACTCAGGTACAGAAAGGATAGTAGCTTGTTCAAGATCATGCACCCGATAAGTGGTGGAGCTGGAATTTGAAGCTGTGCACTCTGTCCCCAGAGGCTTGCTCTTAATTGCACCACATAATGTCTTTCTAGAAGAATCCTTCCTGCTTAATCAGATCACAGAATGTTGCAGGTTAGGTGACTTGAAAAGTAAGCTAAAACAGGAAATCATTAAAAAATACATATAAATGATACCTACTCAAAATCGTTTTTTACAATAAAATCCTCAAATGTTCCTTTATTTCTAAGTCTTCTGATGTGGGTCTTTGGAAATAGCCATAAGTTTGGAATTCCACACTTTCTTCCTTGTATAAACCATAATAGTAATACATCATTTATGTGGAGTGAAAACACGAAGACTTCAACCTTTACTGAATCTTTCCAACATATTCGGCATAGCTTTGGTAACACAGACAGTTCTTTCTGCACACGACACCATGTCCTAAGTCTTCCGTGTCCTCTCTCTAGGCAGTGGGGAGGCTACCACTCCCAGCCTCCCCTCCAGTTAGGCTGGGAGCCATCCGTTCGCATCTATTCATTGGAATGTGAGCAAGTGTTTAAGTCACTTGCAGATGTAGGCGTATAAATATTCCACATTTATTCTCACCCCTACTTTTCTTTTCAGCTGAGGCAATCCTGAAGATTGTTGGGGCAAAATGGAATAGGACTGCTTAACCCATTGGTCTGTGAAGTAAGTGAGAAGCAAATTTTGATTGTGTTAAGCTATTAAGATTCTGGAGTCTGTAACAGAAGCTTGTATTAGTTAGTTTGACACCATTTTCTAGAAACAGCTATAATGTTGCATTCATATTGCATTTGTTTAATTAAATTACATTAAGTATCATTAAAAATGACATTAATAGTTTTAGAAATAAACACAATTGACTCTTGGTTAGCATATAGTAAAACTGATCATGAAAAAGTATGTAAGAGATTAGTGTATTAAACACAAGCATTCGGAGTTGCCATGGACGGCAGTCAGTACGCTTTAAATGAGAATGCAGAAAACTGATTAATCTGGCATATTAGTTAGGTGGAGTTCTGTTACGCAAACTTTTATTATATACTCCAGAAACGTGAACCATTACTAACTAGTACCCAGAATAGTTAGTATGACTTTCCTGAAATAAGTTTGAGTTATCTTTTATTCAGACATACATGGTGTAATCCATTAGACATTTTTGAGTAAGTATAAGGAACCAGAATAAATGCTTTGGAAGGTGTAAGAACATAAGATGCTTCACAACTTTTAGAAAAAAGACAATGTTTAAGTAAATATGAGAGACTGTTCTTATCTTTGAAGAACTTACAATGCAATAAAAGAGGGGAGAAAAAAAGTACAACTCACCCACAGGAGAAGGTAAAGTTCTAAGAGGAGAGAGAAAACACCCCGAGACAACAGAAGAGACAGAGTCTCCTCCTGTACCTGGAGGATGAGGGAGGGCTTCATAAAGGCTGCAGAATTGGAGATATCTTGACCCGCAACCACTCAGACTGAAGTAGAGCCTAAAACGAGGACTGTGGGCAAGTGGTTCATTTGGGTGATCCTCAGGGGAATAGGGTAGTAACAGAGGGAGAAGGCAGAGCATACAGGGTGTCGCTATTAAGTACTAGAATTATTCCAGTGGTTCTGAAGCTTCCGCTTCGGGGAAAGTCCTGAAAAACACTATGAAACACACACCCCAGGATTATTTCAAGCAAGGAATAAAAGAGCTGTTAATTTATACCCATATCCCTCAGTTATTGGTTAAGAGCTGCCCCTGGTGGGATGTTCCTTTGTAGGCAACTCTGGTCCATAGAAGTATAACTTATTTTTTCATCCTACATAAATATCTATTTATATAACTGTATTTATTTTTCATTTTGTCGTTTATGCTATTAGAGTTGTCCCACTATTCCCCCTTTTGCCCTCCTCCACCCAGCCTGCCACCCATTTCCATAATCAGTAGTCCCCCCACACTGCCCATGCCCCTGGGCCCTTCATGTATGTTCTTTGACCAATTCCTTCACCTTCTTTCAGTCAGTCCCCACCTCCCCACTTCCCCTTCTATAGCTGTCAGTCTGTTCCACGATTCCATGCCTCTGGTTCTATTTTGTTCATTAGTTTATTTTGTTCACTAGATTCCTCTTATAAGTGAGATCACACAGTATTTGTCTTTCACTGACTGGCTCATTTAACTTAGCATGAGTTTCCAGTTTCATCCATGCTGTTGCAAAAGGTAGAAATTCCTTCTTTCTTTCTGCTGCATAGTATTCCATTATATAGATGTGCCAGTTTTTTTTTTTATCCACTAATCTACTAATGTACACTTAGGCTGTTTCCAAATCTTGGCTATTGAAAATAGAGGGACTATGAACATCGGGGTGCATACATTCTTTTGAAATGGTGTTTTAGGATTCTTTGGGTATTTTCCAAGCAGTGGTATTGCTGTGTCAAAAGGCAGTTCCATTTTCAGTTTGATGAGGAAATTCCATACTGTTTTCCACAGTGGCTGCACCAGTCTGCATTCCCAACAACAGTGCACTAGGGTTCTCTTTTCTCCACATCCTGGCCAGCACTTGCTGTTTGTTGATTTATTAATGATGACCATTCTGACAGGTGTGAGGTGATCTTGCTGAGGTTTTAATTTGCATTGATCTGATGGCTAGTGATGTTGAACATTTTTCATATGTCTATGGGCCATCTGTATGTCCTCCTTGGAGTGTCTGTCCAGGTCCTTTGCCCATTTTTTAATTGGATTGTCTTCCTGGTGTTGAGTCATACGAGTTCTTTATACATTTTGGAGATTAACCCTCGTCTGATGTGTCATTGGGAAATGTGTTCTCCAATATGGTCTGTTTCCTTTTCGTTTGATGATAGTTTCTTTAGCTGTGCAGAAGCTTTTTAATTCATGTAGTCCCATTTGTTTATTTTTTTCATTATTTCCCTTGTCCTAGGGGATATATCAGCAAAAATAATGCTATATGAGGTATCTGAACTTTTATTGCCTATGTTTTCTGCAAGGACTTTTATGGTATCATGATTTATATTTAAGTATTTTATCCATTTTGAGTTTATTTTGGTATATGGTATAAAATGGTAGCCTAGTTTATTTTTTTTGCATGTACCAGCCCAAAACGATTTGTTGAAGAGAGTATCTTTACTCCATTGTATGCTCTTGCCTCCTTTGTCAATATTAATTGACCATAAAGACATGGGTTTATCTCTGGGCTCTCTATTCTGTTCCACTGATCTATGTGTCTGTTCTTAGGTCAGTACCAGACTGTTTTGATTACAGTGGTCTTGTAGTATAGTTTGATATCAGGTATTGTGATCCCTCCAACTTTGTTCTTCTTTCTCAAGATTGCTAAGGCTATTTGGGGTCTTTTTTGGTTCCACATAAATTTACTTATTCCTAGGCAGCCAACTGAAGGAAATAGCAGAAATTCATTCTAAATCAACTACAAGGGATCTATGAAAGTCCACAAATATTCATTTACTCAGTGCCTCTGTTTGACAAATACATGCACTAATGATTTAAAGTGGGCAAGTTCGGAGGTGTAAGTTCCAAAATATTGTCATCTCACTGTAAGCATCTTAAAGATTATATAGCATAATGATGTTTTCATAACCAAAGCAATTTAGTCTGTCTTCTGTTAAATACTCCTCATTATAGCAAAGAAAGAATTAAGACCATGGCAGATATAGCTACCAGGGGTGTCCAATCTGCGGCCTCTGGGCTGCATGCAACCCAGGATGGCTATGAATGTGGCCCAACATAAAATTGTGAATTTACTTAAAACATTATGAGATTTTTTTTGTGATTATGTGTCACAGTGTATTTAATATGTGGCCAAAGACAACTCTTCTTCCAGTGTGGCCCCAAGATGCCAAAAGGTTGGACACCCCTGATTCTAATTTATTCCAAAGATTCCTGAGCAGACATGACATTCTAGTGTTTCTCTGTGAACACCACAAAACAAAACATCTGGGGAGAAGAAATTAACAGTAATCCGAATTGTAAATATGTGGCTATGATCTAAAAACTGGAGCCATAAAAGTATCTATCCCAGGCTAAGCAAAAACCTCTAATACTACTTTTATTACTTAAGGCTTTATTTATACTTACTGGTAATCTAATGAGTCTCCACCACTAGAAAGTGCCCATTTGGGTCATGCAAGCAAACAACATTCTATCATGCTATTTTATCTTTGTTTTTCTTAAACATCATTTAATCTTTTTTAACTTTCAAACTCAGAACTAATCTAAAGCGTATGCCCCACTCTCCAAAGAAAGGTTTTGTATGAAGAAATCAGCAAGTAAATTTTAATTTAGTGCTACCTCTGAGTTCCTAGGTTTTCAAAATAATAACATGTAGATTTCAGTGGGTACAAGTCAGTCATTTCACCGTGTAAGTTAACTAACACAAAGAGACCATGCAGCCAAATCACAAAGTATCAGACAATGATACAGAAATGAAAACACTTTTTATTCCTATTATGAGTCCACGGCTACGTAGTTTGGAGTATTTTTAAGGGGCGATAGAAAGGGCTGTGGGTAGCACAAGCATCTAGGCCTACAGTCAGGAGAAAGAGCTCAAGCACTTCCCCGACACTAAGCTGCAAAAATATGTACTGAATGAATAAGTGTAGAAATGTTCATGGCGCTGATGTTCCCATTTAAAACTAAGATTTTGGTTAGCTCTGTACTTGGTCTGATTAGTACTTTGAGTTCAAAGCCCAGCTCTGTCATTTACTGCTGCTGACCCTGACAAATAGACCCCTTAGACTTCCTCGATGGCAAAGGGGAGTGAAGATCACCTACTTCCCAGGTTCACTGTGAGAAGTAAATGAGATAATGTGAGAGAACTTAGCACAGTATCTGGAACAGAGCTCCCTTGTCCCTTTGTCCCTCTGTTCCTGCACTGAAACATGTTTTACTGATTTTTCTGAAGAGGCCCAGCACTGAGTCCAGAGCTCTACATAGAGTGGGCATTACATTTCTAAAAAAAGTGAACATTTTTTTGAAGTTATTTTGTTTAGATTATAGACCTAAATGAAAACATGGAGACGTGTGCAATGTTTTTGAGTATGAAAAAGACATGGGGAATGTTTTAGAAAGTGTATGTGCTATATCAATTTACATGGTAAATGACTTTAACTACAGGAATAAGGCCGAACTTTGTAATCAAACTTGCTGTGTATTAATAAGGGATTGCGTCCCTTAAACTAATCACTGTGGAAATCTGTTCTAATATTTTGCTTTTGTGCAGAATGTTTTAAAATAACTGTTTTGAGAGTTTGCTTATGAGACACAGGAAAATTGATATTATTTTTGACAGATTTAAATTTAAAATCCCGAAGTTAATATTTAACCACTACTCCCTGACGTAGTGATCTTCTGTGGCTCAAAATGACTATTAATTATTTCCCATAATCATCAAATAAAGTATTAAAGTACAAAGATTTCCCAGTCTATTGATACATGGAAAAATATGACACACAAATAACATATGCTTCAGACAATTCCAAAAGAAATTCCCAAAGATATAATAAACAACAGCAACATTATCTAATAAAGACAGTCTCACAAGATGTTGTTTTGGAATAAGGTGATACTCATCCAGATCATTCTAGATAGATATTTAAAAACATGTTAACCATACTGTTTCGTGTGCGTGCATGTCTGAGGCTCCACATTACCCATATGTATGTGGAGTATGTGCACATGTACTTATAATATAAAAGCAATACGCATATGCTAGGCAGACCAGGCCTTCCTACTCGGTAAATTCAGGGTCAATGTGGATGACCATTACTCTCTTTATCCGTCATCCCTTAACCATGTCCTTTCCAATGATTTTCTCTTCCCCTCCACTCAGCTACTTGTTCTCATAAACGCAACCTAAATATCATCACCAGTCCGGACTGCTCCACGTCACAAATCCCGAGTGCAAACACCCCGATCTCTGTACACCGCCCCTACGCTGTTAACCTTGCTTGCCCATCTGCTCCCGTGACAAACATTTTGTACCTAACTGGAGTCTCTAGTACTGCCTTTCACGTTGCTCTGTCACATCCTGTCACCCTTCAGTTCTTCTCACCACTTTTACTTCCACTGCCCTGGTTCAGGCCTCCATCGCTGCTTAACTGGACTATGGTGATAAACTCCCTCTCAACAGTCTACTCTCTGCCCAGGAGTCAGGGTAATCCTTTTGAAATACGAGTCAGATCACGGCACTCTTCTGTTCAATACTCTCTTTTAAAATGTTGTCAGAATAAAAGTTAAAGTCCTTCCAGTGACCTTTAAGATTATGCATGATCTGGTCCCTTGTTACCTCTGTCACCTCATCTCTCTTAACTTTCTTCCTTGATCACAGTAACTCAACCACCCTGGCCTTCAACCTGCTCATCAAACAGACCAGATACACTCCTGTCTCAAGGCCTTTGTGTGGCTCTTCTCCCTGCCTGGAATGCTCTTCTTTCGAGTATCTCCATTGCTTGCTCCTTCATGTCCTTCAAGTCTCTCCTCAAATGTTCCCTTGTCAGTGAAGCCTTTTGATCATCTTATTCAAATGGGCAAATGCTATTCCCCTAGTACCTTACCAGTATTACTTCCCTCCTTCCCTGCTTTCTTCCCACAGAACATTTCACCGCCTGACATGGTACATATTTTCTTAATTATTTACTGCCTGTTGCTTATTGTATCTCCATTAGAATATAAGCTTCATTATGAGCAGAGACTTTGGCCTTTTGTCACTAATGTATTCTCTGTGTCTGAAGTGATGCTTTGCACATGGTAGGTAAGCAATAACTGTGTGAATTTCATAAATTCAGCTTCAATTACACGGCCCATTATTTCAACCATATTTCAGTCACTACCTCTTGTATATGTAAACATCTGGGTGATTAAGTTAATTTTTGAGTAGATATGAGTGAAAAGCTTTACCGAAGTCTGGATTTAGATCCTCTTATGGACAGAGACTTCAGAGTTATTCTGAAGCTGTAGAAATTAAACCAAGGCTATTAGAGATCCACTTGAAAGATGTGCTTCTCTTAACACAATTTTTCACAAATACAGCTTCAAATTTTCAGCTTGGCAAAATAAAGGTGCTTCTACTTATGCTTCCTCCTTGAAACTTACAAAACCCCCAAAATAAATAGAGAAAAGAAACTTCACCGTAAGTGAGACCAACAACGGCCACAACTATAAGACAATTCAATACAGACGAGCTGGTGAAATTCAGCCAAACGTGAACCAACATGCTGAGTCAACATGCATGTTCTTAGACCTCCAGCAGACGACAGACTTCTCCAAACGTCAGTTCTAAGAGGCCTATCAGGACTCCTTTGACTGAATAACTAGATCCAGTGGACATCGCCAAACCACTGCAGAACCGGGAAGAACCTTAGAGGAACCATGGCCTTACTCCCAGAGAATGGCAGGGCACGTGGGGTTGAAAGAGGAATCTACAGACAAACCGTTTGTCCTTCTTTGCTTTGGCCTTCTGGTGGAGCAAGCCTGTCTGGCAGTGAGGCTAATGAGTGCATGATAGAAGCCATGACCAATTTTGCAGCACTGGCCAGAGTGGGCTGAGCAGAAACAGACAGTAGGTAGGGACTCCCCTGACAGCCAATTACAGACGGGCTTCACCGAGAGCCACATCAACTTCCTGCTTACACCGAAGGGATAAAGTAAAAATCTAAATTACAGTTCAGATGAAATCCATCCTGTTCTCTCGAACCTGTGATGGTCCTGCTGTCCCTGTAAGTGTTAACTGCACAGTTAAACACCATAGCAGTTCACTCTACCACCACACAAACGTCCCATGCCTTAAAGCACGCTTTTCGGTGTGGAAGGCTTTCAGGTCTCCTCAGCAACTTATTGAAGTCCTAATGATTTTTTTTTATAGAGACACTTAAATATTCCGTTTTTTCCTAAACTTTCATTTAAAGGAATTTTGGGTGTGTTTTTAAAAATGGTTCACTTTCTAAAAGCAGATCTGGATAAACGATGAATACTAAAATCACATTCTCCTGTGTCCTGAGGGTGCTGATTCTTACCTTCCCAAAGACAAAACATTGTAACCTGCCCAGTCATATTGATGAGTACCACTTTGCACAGACAGAGGCCTTCTTCTCTCAACATCGAGTACTCTTTGCCACCCCCTCAACGCCCCCAGAGGCAACTGCAGCTCTTATCTCTTAAATCTTTCTTGATTCTCTTTCTCTCTCTCTAATCAGGGATGAAAATCTTCCCTGGAGACCCTCTGCCCCTAGCACACTTTACCGTACATCTTCTTGGCCAGAAATATGTCTCTTCTGGCTTCTACATCAATCACTGACTAAAGAGTGATTGTAATACCACCCTATTATAGACCATTTATATATGATCCATTCATCCCTTGGGGCTGAAAGAAGGGCCCAGCTGACCTCAACACATAGCTTCAGGTCCAAACAAAATTGTATTTTATTTTGTTTTTTAAGCTAGGAAGAAGAGGGAAATGGCAGTATGGGTGCATGCATGCCTGTTCTCTCTCTCTCACACACACACCCCCTTTTGTTACTCTGTACCAGCCAATATCTGACCGATATTCTTCCAGCTTTATTTCACTTGCAAATATGTTTATTCAAGTCAGTGATTAAAGTACTGATAACACAAATAAATAAATGTAGAGACCACCCCTGAAGTTAACACCAATTTACATCCAATGCTCTGGTCAAAGTTCTTCATCCAGGTCCAAATACAATCAGTTGATACTTGTCTGAGCCCCAAATGTCCATTTTAGCCCCCCAAATATCATGAAATGTCATTCAACACCTTGTTTCCTATCCTGGGTGTGTCAGTGGACATGCTGAGTGCTTTTTCCCATTGAAAATACCTTTTTGCTTTTTTATACCTTAGTAGTTTTCATGAGCCTAAGCTTATTTTCAGCTCAAACATTGAGTATTTATCAATTGTTTCATGCCTGGTACATCCTTTTGTGCACATCAGAATGGTAACTTGGTTTCTGATTGCCCTTTCCTATTTACTATCTCCAGATAATGGTGATTTCATCGTCAGCCTCCCGATTTCTCTTTACTCTAGCTTCCTCTTGGTTTTTGTCTGTTTCTATGATCTTAGGAACTTAAAAATCTGTTTTCTAAACAATGTCCAGCTTTATATATCTAACTGTGGCTAGCATAGTCTTCATTATTAGGGACCCTAAAATGCCATTGGCACATCCAATTAAAACAATTTCCATAACTTCTGTTTCACCCTTATTGGTTACAATTAAGTCCATAACGTCACATTCCCCTGCTGCGTCACCTACCCTTTCAGACATAGGAATATTAGCAAGATCAGTAAAAAAAATGCATCAGATATTCTGCTTTAGCAGAATGATGCTTCCAGAGTATGGATGTGTAGTTTCCAATCGTGACATCTGTCTGCCTCTAGGCCAGACCTGAGACTTGCACTGGGAGGGTAGCAGTTGTACCCATCCATCTCAGGTATCTGTGTTTGGCTCACACCGTATTTTCAGCTTATGTGTCTTATCCTGTACCGCCAGGCTGTGTTCTCCACGATGCTTAAAGCTATAAGCTCAGGGACTTCCGAGCAGGGCACTCTTTCATGCGTCTCAATAGATGTGATTTTACTTGCACAGACTATAACCCCTTGTTGACAAGGTCCAGAGATTGCCTAAATCTCAGAAATTTGTCTTGTCCATCTGTTTTCATTATACTGAGAATTTCCTCATTATTTTATCAGACCTAGTTGAAAGGTATGAGTGTTAAAAGTATTTATCAGAGATATAGCTGAAAGAAAGTCAATCACATTTTAACATTTTAAAAAGAAATCCCTTGCAAAGTACAAGAACTGAAAGAACAAATTAAAGGTAAATTCTTTCTATTTAAAAAAAAACAGGACTTCCGGCCAAGATGGAGGCATAGGTAGACACCCTGTGCCTCCTCGCACAACCAAAAGACGGACAACAACAAATTTTAAAAGAAAAAACAACCAGAACTGACAGAAAATTGAACCGTATGGAAGTCCGACAACCAAGAAACTAAGAAACATACATCCAGACCGGTAGGAGGGGCGGAGAGGACTCGCGTGGCGGG
>VMDR010021099.1:0-17078 GCA_007922815.1 Macrotus californicus | reverse complement strand
CTATGGGTTGCACAGGCTATGTTGAAATCCCAGATGAAAAAAAATGTATTGGAAAATAATTTGTAGAGCATAAGGTTTACTGATTACTGATTCTTCCTAACCATCAAGATTTTATCCTTGTATTGAGCTGCAACATAAGAGATCCACTTGTGCAGACCTACTCTGGTTTCCTGATTAGTCACTTCCCTTGAGTTCTGCCCCAGCAGGCCACATTTGGCTGACATGAAGACATACTTTAAGTCATACTCAGAGCATTCCTATCCCTGTATTTATTACCAAGATTGCTGATAAGACTGATCCACTTAAGAAATGTCTTGAAATCTCAACATCACGAAATCTTTGCTTCTGTGGAAGTACTTTACTTTATAAGAGGACATACAGATGACCGATAGACATGTGAAAAATGCTCAAGGTCACTAATCATCAGAGATATGCAAATCAAAACTACAACGAGGTATCACCTCACACATGCCAGAATCACTACCATCAATAAATAAACAAACAAACAAGTGCTGGCAAGTATGTGGAAAAAAGGTAAACACTAGTGAACTGTTGGTGAGAATACAAAATGGTGCAGCCACTGGGAAAAACAGTATGGAGTTTTGTCAAAAATTAAAAATGAAACTGCCTTTGATCCAGTGATCCTACTTCTCAGAATATGCCCTAAGAATCCCTAAACACCAATCAGAAAGAATATATACACCCCCATGTTCATAGCACTGTTATTTACAACAGCCAAGATCTGAAAGCAGCCCAAGTGCCCATCATTAGATGAGTTGACAAAAAAGCTGTGGTACATTTACACAATGGAATACTACATGGCTGTAAAAAAGAAATAACATCCTTTGTGACAGCATGGATGATCTGGAGATTATTATGCTAAAGGAAATAAGTCAGTCAGAGAAAGACAAGTACCTATGATAAGATTTATATGTGCAATCTAATGAACAACATTAACTGACAAACCAAATAGAAGCAGAAGCATGGATACATGGAACAAACAGACAGAACTCAGATGGGAAGGAAGGGGGCACTGAATAAAAGGTGGAGAGATTAGCCAAAGAACATATGTGCACAGCCCATGGACACAGACAACAGTGCGGTGAGAACTAAGGGAGGGGACATGGGCAGGACTTGGGTGGAGGTGGGCAAAGGGGGGGGGAATGGCAGAGATATATAATATTGTCAACAATTTTTTAAAAGGATACATAAAATATTTTTGGTTATTGACTTTTCTAGAAAAAAACATATCAAAAGCTGATTTTAAAACACAGTTTAAGTTCTTTGCTTACTGGAAAGGTCATAGGAGGTCCTAGGAAAGACTACATATCTGAAGGAGTTGTAGACTCAAAGGAAGGATCTGAGCAGGTAGCCGCCTCCTACACTCTATTAAATAAACATCAGACACTTTAAAAATTTTTTTAATTATAAAATAAATAACATGCACTAAAGAGTGCAGGAGGACAAACGCTGAATGGAAAGGGAACATCTGAGCATGCGTACTGACGAAACTACGGAACTTGTAGTGGCCAATTGCGATAGCAACGCAATCTTTGCTTGAAAGCAGGAAAATTCTTGTCTTCACCCATTTTAAAACGACATTCTAGGCTTGAGAAGCTGGACTGATAGACCCCTCTCCAGCCTCCGTTCCCACTCTATTATCCTGACCTCCGATAGCCAAATTAAGTTCACTAACTCCTAAGGTTAGTCGATTGGCCGATTGATCGAGTGGCGCATTTTCATCTCGGCATGAATCAGGCCTTCACAACCGCTTCACTTCTTCCGCGGTAAGTTCTCTCTGAGGGTTAGGCCCAAACACATTAAGGTGGAAGGGCTGGCATGTAGAAAACTGGGGGACCTCTGAAGAATGCCGAGTGCCTGGGTCTTTGCTGTACCTCCCAATAATCTGCAAGTTAATCTGCAGGATGGACGATTTAAAGTCTTTCAGGGAGATCCCTTTAGGGCAGAGATTAAAACTAAAACTGTCAGTTGTCTGTGAGACTTCCTAATTGCTCTCACTCAGGGAAGCCAAACCTCCTCAGCCTGAGTAATCCCAAAATTAGCCTAATGCCCCTAGATTTCCTCAAGCAGAAATAATAGCCTCAGCCTAAAGGACTCCTTTATTACATCCTCTGGGATAAAGCAACAATCATTTTCTTTTTTTGTTTGTTTTATTTTATAATCTTGTCATTTACGATTTACATTCAATATTATTTTGTATTAGTATCAGGTATACAGCATAGTGGTTAGACAGTCATTTACTTTACAAAGTGTTCCCCCCAATATTTCCAGTACTTACCTGACACCATACATAGTTAATACAATATTACTGACTATATTCCCTATGCTGTATTTTACATCCTCATGACTATTTAGTAACTATCAGTTTGTTCTTAATCCCTTCATCTTTTTCACCTTTCCCTACAGCAACCATCAGTTTATTCTCTGTGTCTCTGAGTCTGTTTCTATTTTCTTTGTTCATTTATATTGTTCTTTACATTCCACATATCAGTAAGATAATATGGTATTTGTATTTCTCTGACTGACTTATTTCACTGAGCACAATACCCTCTAGGTCTATCCATGCTGTCTCAAATGATAAGATTTCCCTCTTTTTATGGCCAAGTAATATTCCATTGCATCTAGGTACCACTACATTTTTGTCTTTTAAATATTTTATTTTTGTACTATTATAGTTGTCCCAATTTTCCCCCTTTACTCCCTTCACAGCCCCCACATTCCTACCATCAATCCCGACACCACTGTCCATGTCCATGGGTCATGCATACATGTTCTTTGACTAATCCCTTCACCTTCTTTCATCCAGTCCCTACTTTGCCCATCCCTTCTTACAGCTGTCAGTCTGTTCCATGTTTCTATGCCTCTGATTCTATTTTGCTCATTAGTTTATTTTGTTCATTAGATTACACTTATAAGTGAGATCATATGGTATTTGTCTTTCACGACTGGCTTATTTCACATAGCACACTATTCTCCAGTCCCATCTATGCTGTTGCCAAAGGTAAGAATTCCTTCTTTTTTACTGCTGCGTAGTATTCCACTGTGTAAATGTACCACCGCCTTTTTGTCCACTCATCTACTAATGAACACTTAGGCTGATTCCACATCTTGGCTATTTATTGTAAATAACATTGCTTTGAACATGGAGGTCCATATATTCTTTCTGATTGGTGTTTCAGATTTCTTAGGGCATATTCCAAGAGGTGGAATTGCTGGGTAAAAAGGCAGTTTCATTTTTAATTTTTTCAGGAAACTCCATGTTTTCCAGAGTGGTTGCACCAGCCTGCATTCCTGCTAACAGTGCACTAGGGTTCCCTTTTCTCCACATCCTCACCAGCACTTGTTGTTTGTCAATTTATTAAATTTTTAAAAATATTTTATTTTTTTTTAAAAAGGAGAAAGGAGGGAGAAAGAGAGGGAGAGAAACAGTGTGTGGTTGCCTCTCATGTGCCCTGAACTGGGGAACCGGCCCACAACCCAGGCATGTGCCCTGACTGGGAATCGCACCAGTGACCCTTTGGTTCACAGGCCAGTGCTCAAGCCACTGAGCAACACCAGCCAGGGCTGTTGCCATTTTGGCATGTGTGAGGTGACAACTCATTGTCGTTTTAATTTGCATCTCTCTGATGGCTAGTGATGCTGAGCATTTTTTCATATGTCTCTGTGCCATCTGTATGTCCTCCTTGGAGAAATATCTATTCAGGTCTGTTGCTCATTTTTTAATTGGGTTGTTTGTCTTCCTGGTGTGGAGTCACATGGATTCTTTATATATTTGGGATATTAAACCCTTGTCCAATGTATTGTTGGCAAATATGTTCTCTCATACAGTGGAATCCCTTTTCATTTTGATGATGGTTTCTTTAGCTATGTAGAACCTTTTTAATTTGATATAGTCCTATTTGTTTATTTTTTCTTTTGTTTCCCTTGCCTTGGGAGATGTATTGGCAAAATATTGCTACAAATCTGAAATTTTACTGCCTATGTTTTCCTCTAGAATTCTTATGGTATTATGATTTATATTTAAGTCTTATATCCATTTGAGTTTATTCTGCTCTATGGTGTAAGTTTGTAGTCTAGTTTCATTTTTTTTGCAAGTTCTCCAAAGTAATCCAGTTCTCCCATCACAATTAATTGAAGAGTGTCTTTACTACATTGTATGCTCTTGCCTCCTTTGTTAAGTATTAATTGACCATAAAGGCATGGGTTTATTTCTAGGCTCTCTGTTCTGTTCCATTGATCTATGTGTCTGTTCTTATGCCAGTACCTATTTTGATTACAGTAGCCTTGTTGTATAGTTTGATATCAGGTAATGTGATCCCTCCAACTTTGTTCCTCTTTCTCAAGATTGCTGAGGCTATTTGGGGTCTTTTTTGTTTCCATATAAATTTTTAGAGTATTTTCTCTAGATCTATTAAATATGCCATTGGTATTTTAATAAGAATTGTGTTGAGTCTATAGATTGATTTGGGTAGAATAGACATTTTAATGATGTTAATTCTTCCAATCCGTGAACACAGTATATGCTTCCACTAATTGTATTTTCCTCAGTTTCTTTTTCTGTGTTCTATAGTTCTCTGAGTACAAGTCTTTTACCTCCTTGGTTAGGTTGATTCCTAGGTACCTTATTTTTCTTTTTGCTTTTGCAATAGTAAACAGGGTTGTTCTCTTAGTTTCCCTTTCTGATAGTTCATTATTGGTATATAAAAATGTCATTGATTTCTGAGTATTGATTTTGTATCAAACTACTTTGCCAAATTTATTTATTAGGTCTAATAGTTTTTTGGTGGAGCCTATAGGGTTTTCTATGTACAATATCATGTTGTCTGTGAATAATGACAGTTTTGCTTCTTTCTAATTCTGATGCCTTTTATTTCTTCTTCTTGTCTGATTGCTGTGGCTACAACTTGCAATACTATGTTGAATAAGAGTGGGAAAGCAAACATCCCTGTCTTTTTTCTTGATCTTAAGGGAAATGCTTTTAGTTTTTGCCCCTTGAGTATGATGTTGGCAGTAGGCTTTCCATATGTGGCCTTTATATTTTAAAAGATTTTATTTATTTTTAGAGAGAAGGGAAGGGAGGGAGAAAGAGATGGAGAGAAACATCAATGTGTGGTTGCCTCTCGCACACCCACACTGGGGACCTGGCCTGCAACCCAGGCATGTGCCCTGACTAGGAATCGAACTGGCAAATGTTTGATTCACAGGCCGGCACTCAATCCACTGAGCTACACCAGCCAGGGCCAAATGTGGCCTTTATTATGCTGAGGTATGACCCATCTGTTCCACCTTTGCTAAGAGTTTTTATCATAAACAGGTGCTGGATTTTATCAAATGCTTTTTCTGGATTTGATCATGTGACCATGTGATTTTTATCTTTCATTTTGTTTATGTGCTGTATCACAGTTATTGATTTGTGAATATTGTACCAATCTTGCATCCTTGCGACAAATCCCACTTGATCATGGTGTATGATCTTTTTAATGATTCAGTTTGCTAATATTTTGTTGAGGATTTTAGGATCTGTGTTCATCAGGGATACTGGCCTGTAGTTTCCTTTCTTTTTTGTGCCTTTACGTGGTTTTGGGATTAGGATAATACTGGCCTCATAAAAGGAGCTTGGAAGTCTTTCCTCTTCTTGAATGTTTGGAATACTTTGAGAAGGATAGGGGTTAGTTCTTCCTTGAATGATTGGTAAAATTCTGCTGTGAAGACATCTGGTCCAGGACTTTTATGTGTTGGAAGTTTTTTTATTACTGCTTCAATTTCATTAGTTGTTAAAAGTCTATTCGGTATATTAAAGTTTTCTTCTTCTTCTTGATTCAGTTTTGAAACACTGTATGCTTCTAGAAATTTATCCATTTCTCCCAGGTTGTCCACTTTCTTAGCATATGGTTGTTCATAGTATTTTCTTATAATCCCTTGTATTTCGCTGGTATCAGCTGTTACTTCTCTTTCATTCTTGATTTTATTAATTTGAGTCCTCTCTCTTTTTTCCTGTATGAGTCTGGTTAAAGATTGTTCAGTTTCATTTATGTTTTCAGAGAACCAGCTCCTAGGATCATTGGTCTTTTGAATTTTTGTTAGTCTCTATTTATTTAGGCTCTGATCTTAATTATTTCCTTCCTCTACTTACTCTGGGCTTTGTTTGTTGTTTTTGTAGTTCTTTTAGGTATAGGGTTAGATTGTTTATTTGAGATTTTTTCTATCTTCTTCAGGTAGGCCTGTATTGCTATGAACTTCCATCTTAGGGCTGCCTTTGCTGTGTCCCATAGGTTTTGGATTATTGTGTGTTCATTTTCATTTGTTTCCAGCAACACCTTGATTTCTTCCTTGATCTCATTGATGGCCCATTCACTGTTTAATAACATGTTATTAAGCATTCATGCATTTGAGTATTTTTGAGTTTTTTTACTGAGGTTGATTTCTGTTTTCAGGCCCTTGTGGTCTGAGAAAATGCTGGATATGATTTCAATTTTCTTGAATTTGTCAAGACTTGTTTTGTGTCCTACCATGTGGTCTATCTTTGAGAATGATCCATGTGCATTTGAGAAGAATTATTCTGCTGCTTTGGGATGAAATGTTCTCTAAATATCAATTAAATCTATTTGATCTAGTGTGTCATTTAAGGTCACTGTTTCCTTGTTGATGTTTTTTATATGAAAGATCTATCCATTGGTGACAGTAGGGTATTAAAATCCCCTACAGTTAGTCTCTTGCTGTCGATCTTGTCCTGGAAGTCCACCAAGATTTTCTTTATACATTTAGGTGCTCCAATATTGAGTGAATATATGTTTACATGCCATTACATGTTTTATCCATTGGTCTAATGATAAGCACTTGGGTTAAAGCAACAAACTTCTTAGCCTCAGAAACCCAAAAATATCCTCTACTTAAGAGACTCCCAATGCCCTGATTTCTGCATTAAAATCCCCCACATCTCAGCCAGGTTGATGCTTAGTCCAATAGTCTCAGAAATGACAGCTCTCTTTACACTAATAATTTCCAGATAACCTAGAATTAACCTCCAAATCCACTCATATTAGGGGTTCTCATTTCTTTTTGACAGAGAAAAACCCCACATCCCTCTACCTCAATATCCAAACCATATGATCTCTGAGACTTACCTCCCCTGGCCTTGTTGACGCAAAACACCCCCTCAGTAACACAGCACCCTCACTTCACTGCTTCTCCAACAAGGGCCTTTCGATCTTTCCTTCAGGATAAGCCAAACTCCAGGCAAACTACTAACAACAGTAGCCAGACCCCCTCATCAAAGACTCAAGGCTCCTTTGGTCATGCCCATAGGAAATCTGTCCCTCATCCATCCTTCTCCCAGAAACCTATGGCCCCTGCCATAACCTGGATTCCCCCACGGCTTTCTCACTGACAAATGAGCCAAGGGTGGAGAAATTTAAAACCTTGTTCCTGGTGACAGTCTGAGTATGGTTTTCCCTCAGTGCTTTCTCCCCCACAGGACCTTTGACCTTGCGGATGGAGAGACTCAGGCTGTGTCCCTTCAAGGTCAGATCATTCCCCAAGCCATGAACACAGGCAGCTCCTCGGCAAAAAAACCCATGGACGGTAAAGGCAAAACAGAAGAGAAATGCAAGGTGAGGTGATCCAGAGGGGGAAGAGTAGTAGCCTGGGGACACCGTAGGGTGGCTAGATTTATGAGGACATGAGGCCAGAGGCAGTAAGGACAGGGAAGAGGGTGTCAGGGTGGTGATCCAGAGCCTCGGGAGTTTCCCACCCTCACTCAGAACTTGCCCAGCATCCCTGGAGGCTTGAGACCTTGTACTGCATTTGGTGACTGTCAGTGCATTCTGGAAGGTGAGAGCAGAGCCCACCATCCACATGAAGCACCTGCAGCATGCCAGGGGAGAGGCTAAGGACTGTTACCCTTGTTCTCTCAGTTAGCAGTGACATCAACCAGGAAGAATTATTAGCTGCAGGTCACAGGTCCAACACACAGGTCCTGCAGTGGAGGAAGAAACCAGGCTAAATGTCAGATATTTTTACCTGAGACACTACCGAGGTTTATTTTTCTTTCTTCCCTAGGCCTTCATGGATATTTGCAAATACTTCTCTGAGGAACAGTGGGAAAAGCTGGGAAACTCAGAGAAAATCACCCATGTGTACATGAAGAGAAACTACGACACCATGACTCGGCTTGGTAACAGGAAGTTCTGGGTCCAGGGAGGTCTAGGAACACAAGACTATCTCTCTTTCCCTCTGCATGTCATGGCTTTGTCTTAGGCTACGGCCACTGTCCCCTTCTTTCCTTTTCTGTGGGGAGAAATCCCAGGGCAGCTCCAGAACCTTCTGCTCTATTGTATCCTGAACAGGGCTCAGGGCCTGGGGTGGCCATGGAGATGCTCAGACCTGGGTCCCCCGCACTTCACTCCCACTAGCCCTTGTTCGAATTCCCCCTGCCCGATGACCTTTACTGTCCCTGCTGCACCCCCAGCATCCACACTCCTCTTAGGCTGTCTCTTAAGGAACAAATATTTTGCTTCTCCCAGGTCTCAGGGTCCACCTCCCAGATTTCATGCATCCTAAGAAACAGACCACAAAATCTCCTGAGCATGATTCTGATGAAGATCAGAACCCCGGGAATCAGGGTGAGTGACAAAAAGGGCCTGGAAAGTGTCTCCTAAAGCCCGGCTGTTTTGGGGTTCAGCTGCCCAGAAAAGATTTTCAGGGGGTTCTTTCCTGAAAGGATCACTGCTGAGTGAAGAAAGTAAGATGCAGAAGGTTATGTAGTCAGAGGCTATTCATATAAAATCCTAAAATATGCAAAATAGCAATAATGTTTTTATAGATAATAAATTCATGGTAAATGTATACAAACATGAATGGGAATTAAATTCGACAAACTCAGGAGTCAAGAAGTGCAGAAGGAGGGCCAACAGGGATTGGTGAGGGCTGCATAGGTGGTGTCAGCTGTGACTTGTTCAGAGTATTTTGATCTGTTTTGAATAAAGGAGCTCAGAGCAATCTAAAGCAGTTGTGCAATAATTTTAAGATCTGACTGGACCCAGCCGCAGATGTGCACACGTTTCTCATATCATTCTCCATATTTTTCTGGAGTTTGAAATATTTCTTTATTCAAAGGAGTTATTGTTCCTGCTGAACACCCTCATGAACCACATGAAAATTAAGAAAAATTTGATTGAAGTGTAAATCCTCCAGAGACATCCAGAGTCAATTTTAGCATACAAAAAATGTAGCTTTAGATAAGCATCATAAGAGGCAAAATGATTAAGATATTTCGTAATGACATTCACTTATTTTCCTTAACTTTACCAAACAGAATGGTCTTCTCACTCCTAACTGAACCTGATTCTATATATTGACTTTGGGAGAGGGTTCGAGAGAGCAATGCCACAGACACACTGAGCTCTCCTACTTGTCAGTGAGCAGGCCACATGGGGTGAAAGAAGTGACAGATTCACAAAAACTCTGTGCAGGGAACAGTGTGTTCACTCACTATAAAGGGGACAAATGTGCTCTGACAGCACAGTCGCAAGAAGAGAGGGTCAGAATGCTCATACTGTCTCCGATTCCACAAGCTTTCAAAATCAAGGTCAGGGGACTGAAAATCTAGTGCAAAATTTTTGACATTTGAAGAGTGTTTATACTGGAAACCTCCCAGAACTAATGGGCTAAATCATCCCTGCTTCATCACACACTTAACAACTTCATTGGGGTATAATAGGCATTCTATAAAATTTGCCTGTTTTAAGTCTACAGTGATTTCTAGTTGCCACACATCCTTAAGTGGATACAGTTCAAATTCCCAACCAATGGAGTTGATTCTTTGAGAAAAAGAGTGAAAAATATGTCATGGAACAGGATGAGGCAGTAATGGGGTTTAGTTCGCATCAGTAACCATCATGAAGAAAGTTATAAATTTATACCATCAATAAACCATTATTAGAAATGATTCAGAAGCCAAGTTCAAAATAACCCCTTGACAGTGAGTGGATTCATACCATCTGCTTCAGAATTCCATGGTACTTCAGGAATCTCCATGGACTTTGGGAACTTTATCCACCAAAGAACTGTGCTTGATCACCCTTGTTTCAATGAACACCCTTAGACTTCCAAAGTCCAATCGAGAAAACACCTGAAGGTATCTTTCAAATCTGAAGGACCACAGAGTCTGTCTCCCTGCATGTATGCTAATATGGTAAGAGTAAGAGAATATTGTGATAGCTCATACTCCTTTTGTCTTCATAGTGATGCCGGATATTATTTTAAGTGATTCAGATTAATTAATTTACATAATCCATAAGAAAAGTTTTATGACAAGTGTTACTATTATTATATCCAAATAATTGGTGGATACTAATAAAACTAATAGCACATAAAAACTAAAATAATGAACATGTGGTATAGCAGAGATCCTAAATAATTTCCCTAAAACCACAGGGGCAGTGACAGTAGTCTAATCCAAAGTGCTGGCCAACCCATTTCCAAGATCATAGACATTTTCTTATGTTTATAGAGTTCAGGTTGTCTCTAAAGGGGTTTACTCACCACGTGCTGCTGATTCTTCCATTCAAACATTCACTCTCACAACAGGAAGTACTAGTCCCCTCTGCCTTCCTATGTCTGTGAGAGTGCCAGTCTGGAAATAGCATGAAGCCAAGTGTTCTAGTCATTTAGGCCATTCCTTTTCCTGCTAACTGCCCTGGTTCCTCACAGTCAAGGTACTGGTCATATAATCTCCCAAAGTGGAGGATATTCATTAAGGCACTAAATGTGAAGATACTTTGTAAGTTTTAAAGCACCAGAGAAATGGCTTTGACACTGTCTACATGTGACATTCATATGAAATGGATGGTGCCCATGAAAGAAACAAGGGAAGGAAATGACTTGAAGCCCATTGCCAGTAACACTAGACTCAGAGCCAGCTCAGAAACAGCTCTACCCCCCGGGGAAAAGCGAGTGCCTCTGGTCAGCCCAGAAAGCAGATGCCAGGTAAGGCACTGCCATCAGGGCTGGATCCTGAACAGGCCTGGGTCCAAGTTGGACTCGAGCTTGTTCAGCTGCAGCTGAGAGCTGAGAACAGGACTTCCAAAGTCACAGATTGAATTTTCATCGGCATAAAATCAGTGTTGCCGTGGGCTGGTCATCCATATTCTCTGAGCTCCATATTCTTATTCTGTAAAATTGAAGAATCAAAATTAATTGTTTGAAGATATTAAATGAAATGTCTATGACTCAAGACATGAACGGTGCTCAAGTAATTCCATCTGTGATAACCTGGAAACATGTCTTACTCAGAGTTGCCCTCTCACAGCCCTCAGCTCAATGCCTGACATACAATATGCCTTAAATAATGTATGCTGAAAAGTCTGAATGAATGTTCTGGTAACTAAACAGTTTGGGAATCTAAACCTGACAGTGGGAGGCATTTGAAATGGCATTTGTTTTGTACTTGTGTGGGTCTAACATCTCAGTCTCTCTGAGCTAGAGGATGTGAACAACAGACCAAGTGGAAGGCTCATAGGCATTTGGGAAGGAGGAGACATCTTATCTGACAACTTTATTAACCAACACATCTCTACCACAGGATCGGGGAAAGGGAAGACTAAGATCTGGTTCCACGGGCTGAGGGAAAGAAGGAACCCTATTGTGTATGAAGAGATCAGTGACCCCGAAGAAGATGACTATGTAAGTGACCTTTCATACCAGGCCTCACCCGTGCAAAACATAGTTCTTATGGGACTGATATGCCATCTGTCATTCCTTCCCCAAATCGTTCCTTTGCCAAAACCCTTGGAGTGCAGCATTGAGATGAAATGAGGCTTCCCACGCTATTGCTATTCATTATTTTGTGTATCCAGGGATCTTTCCCACCCCTGATGCCCTGGGCTCCTAACCCCTGCTCAGCTCCCAAACTATAGGCCACAGCATCCTCTAGCTTAGGAAATCAGGCCAGATGAGACTCTCTGTGGCATGAGTAGAAGATTCACTTTGAGTAGCAGTGGTACATGAGTGCACATCATGAGATAGGGCAGAATTGGAGTGCTTGGGGTCCTGCCTGTCAGGGTGAGGGGTTAGGTATTGATGGATCAGACAATGGGAGCTCACTGCCACTTATTTTCCTTCTCTCTCCTTGCCTCCAACTCAGGGTTGTGACAAGTGCCCATGATAGAAAACAGAACATGGTGGCCCTTCGTGAACATGAGCAAAGCTGTGAACTCCTGGTCTTCAGGTGTACAAGTGAAAGAAAATGTTCACAATAGAGAAAAGTTAAGCATGTTTCTTGCTATGTGTCAAATATTCTGTTAGATGTTAGAGTTTCATTAATGAGTAACACATATACCTAATGCTTGTTTCTATGTATTCATGCACTTACTTCATGAAACAAGCATTGTCAGGTATCTCTGCACAAAAGATTCATACCCTCCCCTCCTCAGACCTGACTGCTAAGGCAATTCTGGGAGTTGGATTCTGGGTGTTATCTTCTGCATTTGTATATACACACACACACACACACACACACACACATGGGGTGCAACTATAAGCATCTCCCACATGCTCTTCTCCACTAACGGAGTGTCCTGGCCATGTCCATTTTAGTCTGTTTCCTGTTTAGTAGCTGCTCTGTGTTTCAAACCCCCGTTGTTCATTTTCCCAGCATCAGTCACTGTCAGTTAATAAACACAAGTTTTTCCAAATTGTTTGCTCCTCTAGTTCTTATGCACATCAGCCTATGCACATGTGTGACTGGTTCATTTGTACACATACTTAGAAGTGTAACTGCTGTGTCAAAGGTTTCATTCATTCAGCAAACACCTAATGGGCCTGTACTGAGCACTGTCCCTGGTTCTGAAGAGACATCAGGGAGCAAGACAGAGAAATGTTCCTGCCCACGTGAACTTGACATTCTACTGGGGGATATTTCCAGTTTTTACTAGACAGACTCTGTACACCACAATCCAGAGACAGGTTTCTGCAGTTGGTTGGATGCCTTGCCTTTACTGTCAGGTCATCACGGTCAGGGGCTGGGATAGTCCGTTGTAGAGTATGTGGGAAGAGACAGAATTGCTCTGTATTCTGCCTCAGATCCCAGGGTGGGAGATGTGGGGTCAGTTTTCCAAGATGAAGAAGCTCCAGAGCGGAAGCTTCCAGAGAGGGAGAGGCTGGGTCCCAGTGTTGGTGGGGGCAGGGGAGGATGCAGATTCACAGGGTGTGTAGAAGGGTGGGTGGGCATAGAAGTTCCAGGGCCCAGTGTTGGCTCTAATAGCCACTGAAGGGAGAAAGTGTCAGGATGGAGGGTGTGAAAGGTCAGCTCACTTGGTGTCAAGGTCCCCCAGAACTAGGAGCACACCCTGCATGGCACAGCAGTGAGAGGGGAATGCTACCCAGGTCAGTGAGGATGCTGCTCTACCTGTGCCTCAGCAAAAACAAATTCTCTTTTATGGAAATATAGTTCCACATTCCTCAGATTTAATACTCTGCTAATAGACATTGTGTAGTACATTATTCTTCATGCAAGTACAGAATGGAATACCCAAAAGAGATTCTGAAAGATTTCACTTTTCTTTCTCATTGGGAAGATGGTTCCCACCAACTGGATGTCCAGCAAGATGCAGGTAAGGGCAACTTGAAAACACTTTGTAGTCACAACAGGGAATGTTTTTCCTTTAGGTTCTGTGGGTAGATAGAGCTTTCCTCCTCCCCTTCCTTCATGTGACAGGTCCAAACTTTGAGATGCAGGGCTAGTACAATTTTGCCCAATCCATAAATCAGCCTGCACAAGGCCTGAAGCATATCCCCAATTAGCCTTCTCCCCACAACCAAGCCTGGGACCCCATATGGGTGCATACACTTTTCCGACGAGGGTCCAAAATGACTGTTTAAACCTTCTTGTCTATTTTGTTTGTGTTCCAATAATTTTTTACACTGGTTCTATAGGTAATCCCAATTCCTAGCAGACAATTGGGAAATTCAGCAATATGTGAGAAAGAACAGTACATGCATCACAGGGGGAAACTTTTTAGTGTTATTCACCAAGACCCATAATAAAGAACACATTTTTGCAATGATTCTAAAACAAATGCTTCATGAAACCATGCTGACCCTTTGTACATATGATATACTTTTATATTTTCTATTCTACTCTATAATGTGCTAGATTATTGCATTCTAATTCATTAAAAACATGAGCCCTGGCTGGTGTAGCTCAGTGGACTGAGCATTGGACTGTGAGGCAGAGGGTCACTGGTTCGATTCCCAGTCAGGGCACATGCCTGGGTTGTGGGCCAGGTCTCCAGTCGGGGTCACATGAGAGGCAACCACACATTGATGTTTCCCTCCCTCTCTTTCTCTCTCCCTTCACTTCTCTAAAATAAATAAAATCTTAAAAAAAACAACATGAAATTCTGCTCAGGTTCTATACAACATTCCATTAACCTGTTCATGAGTCACAACCTGCAGCTTGGAAAGCCCTCCTTCAGTCCTAGTGCATGTCCACCAGGTGATCCCCTGCTCTCAATCCTATAGAGAAGGGTCAAGAAAGCCTCATGATTTCTCTCTGGGCCAGAGTATCCTGGGAAATGGTGAGCTGGAGACATCTTGATCCCCTGACCTGACCAGGGGTGGGGTGTATGGGGAGGTATTCCAGTTGTCTGGGAAAAACACTCCTGTGTTTCTCCTTTACTCTCACACTACTACCATACTCAGAACACTTCTGAGAGCAGATGTGTGTTTTTTTCTCACACCAAGCCCTACTCTACAACACCAACTGGGTGTCTCACAATTCAATTCAATCCTGAAACCAGAGTTCTTCAGAGACTACTGGTTAAGGGCCCAGTCCCACCAGACTGCTTCTCCCACCCCAAATGCCAATTGCAAGTCCCAGGTTGCCACCTGTACTTCTGACCAACTACCTATAAATGCAAATTTCCCATGACCCCTCCTCAAGTTTGGTCATTTGCTAGAATAGCTCACAGAATTCAGGAAAACACTTATGTTTACTGGGGCATTATATAATAAAGAATGTGATAAAGGATAGAGATGAACAGCCAGATGAAGAGATACATAGGATGAAGTCTGGAAAGGTCCTGAGCATAGGAGCTTCTGTCCCATGGAGTTGTGTCACTCTCCCAGCACATGGATTTGTTCACCAACCTGGAAGCTCCCTGAGCCCTATACTATTATTTCATTGAGGCTTCATCATGTAAGCATGATCCATCTTTAACTCCATTTCCAGCCTCTGTTCCTTCTCCAGAGAATACAGGGTGAAGCTGAAAGTTCTAAGCTTGTAATAATGCTTTGGTCTTTCTGGTGAATAGCCCCCATCCAGGAGCCATTCATGAGCCACCCACAGGTGCCTCATTAGAACAAAAGATGCTCCTAATGTTCTTTCCATATAGGAAGTTACAAGGGTTTTAGGTGCTCTGTGCCAGCAACAGAAGAAGAGGTCAACATATGTATTTTCTATTATTTCACATCAGGCTTCATTCTCCTGGTGAGGAGGGATATGGGCTCAGAGCCAACTGGGTTATGCTGAAATGACAGACAACCATTGTTTATTTCTCACTCATGCTACTTGTCCATCTCAGCTAAACTAGGGCTCTTCACATTATCAACACCCTCATGCCAGGACCCAGGGACACAGAGCAGCCAAATAGGTGGCATGGCAGAGAGAAAAAAGAGTGTGGCTAAGCATGAACTGGCTCATCAAATGGCAAAGTCTGACCACAGGATGAGATTGTGCAGTCCTCTGATGAGAAGAAAGAGCTAGGTTATTTGTGAACATTCCAATATCAACCAAAAGGGCAATAAAAAATAAAATAAAATCAGCCACAAAGAGGTTTTGGCATCATAAAAGAGAACGTGAGTTCCAGCCAAGATCAAGACATAGGTAGAAATACTTCGCTTCCTCACACAACCAAAAGAAGGATAACAACCAATTTAAAAACAATAAACAACCAGAACTGCCAGAATAGCAAACTGCCTGGAACTCTGACAACCAAGGAGTTAAAGAAACATTCATCCACACTGGTAGGAGGGGTGGAGAAGGGCAGCAGGACAAGCAGAGAGGACCCACAGCAAGGCCACGGACCCTGTGGATGAGGAGGGGCTGGCTCACAGGGAAACTAAGGGCTCAAAACCTCTAGATGTAAAATACTGTGGAGGCTGCAAAGGCAGGAGAAACTCCCAGTCTCACAGGAGAGTTCATTGGAAACTGGAGCTAGAGCAGAGGGAGTGAGTGGCATTGTTCCCTCTGACTCCTCTCCCACAGACAGCACCACAAAGCAGCAAAAAGGGTTGCTTCACCCTGGCGAAAACTAAAGCTCCACCCCCTTACAACTTCACAGGTGCACCAAGACAAAGAAATATGGCCCAAATGAAAGAACAGATCAAAACTGCAGAAAAAGACCTAAGTGACGGGGACAAAACCAACCTATCTGATGCAGAGTTCAAAACACTGGTAATCAGGATGCTCACAAAATTGATTGAGCTCGGTCACAAAATGAAGGAAGAAATGAAGGCTACCCAAAGTGAAATAAAGAGAAATATACAGGGAACCACCAGTGAAGGGAAGGAAACCAGGACTCAAATCAATGATTTGGAAAAAAAGGAAGAAATAAACATCCAACTGGAACAGAATGAAGAAACAAGAATTCAACAAATTGAGGAGAGGCTTAGGGATGTCTGAGACAACTTTAAGCATGCCAACATCCGAATCATAGGGGTGCCAGAAGGAGAAGAGGAAAAGCAAGAAATGGAAAACTTATTTGAACAAATAATGAAGGAAAACTTCCCCGACCTGGCAAAGGAAATAGACTTCCAGGAAGTCCAGGAAGCCCAGAGAGTCCCAAAGAAATTGAACCCAAGAGGAACACACCAAGGCACATCATCATTAAGTTACCTAAGATTAAAGATAAGGAGAGAATCTTAAAAGCAGCAAGAGGAAAGGAGAGAGTTATTTACAAAGGAGTGCCCATAAGAGTAGCAGCTGATTTCTCCAAAGAAACCTTGCAGGCAAGAAGGGGCTGGAAAGAAGTATTCCAAGTCATGAAAGGCAAGGACCT
>VMDR010021098.1:0-17082 GCA_007922815.1 Macrotus californicus | reverse complement strand
ATCCATGCTGTTGCAAAGGGTAGGATCTCCTTCTTTCTCTCTGCTGCGTAGAATTCCATTGTGTAAATGTACCACAGTTTTTTGATCCACTCATTGACTGATGGGCACTTAGGTTGCTTCCAGCACTTGGCTATTGTAAATTGTGCTGCTATGAACATTGGGGTGCACAGGTTCTTTTGGATTGGTGTTTCAGGGCTCTCAGGGTATAATCCCAGCAGTGGAATTGCTGGGTCAAAAGGAAATTCATTAGATTTTTAGTTTTCTGAGGAAATTCCATACTGTTTTCTACAGTGGCTGCACCAGTCTACAATCCCACCAACAGTGCACTAGGGTTCCCTTTTCTCCACATCCTCTCCAACACTTGTCTGTTGACATGATCAAGTGGGATTCATCCCAGGGATGCAAGTATGGTACAATATTCGCAAATCAATATACATAATACACCACATAAACAAAACGAAAGACAAAAATCACATGATCATATCAATAGATGCAGAAAGAGCATTTGATAAAGTACAGCACCCATTTATGATAAAAACACTCAGCAAAATGGGAATAGAGGGAGCATTCCTCAACATTATAAAGGCCATATATGAGAGACCTACAGTCAACATCATACTCAATGGGCAAAAACTTTGAGCTTTCCCACTAAAATCAGGAACAAGACAAGGATCTCCCTGTTCTTTATTAAAGAAAACATTATTCTGACACTTGTTAAAATGGTAAGACTTCATGCTATAGTTTAATAAAGGAAGACCTTATTTGAGACAGTTACAATAGGGGAGAAAGATTGAACTCAACTCAGAAAACAAAAAAAGGATGAGTGGGGATTTATAGACAAGAAGCAGGTAAGGGGGTCAGTGGAAGGAAGATGATTAAGAGGAGACATCAAGGATGGGGGATTCTTGCTACACGGACAGGATTTAGAGATCAGAGGTGAGGGATGGTGAGCTTGATCAGACATGAAGGATGATCAGGTATCAAAAGTGGGGGGAGGGTGGATTCTCACAAAACTGATGGCAGGATTCTTGCTGAGACTGGGCTAGGCGGGCCAAAGACAGACAGGGCCAAGAAGAAGACTCAGAGGAGCCTGAGTAAAGTTTGGTCAAGAGGGCATCCTGGTCACCCTTCACACCCATTGATGCTAATGCCTGGCTCCTCATTCTCCCTTGTTGGTTCTCTTAACCCCGCCACACCTCTGCACACAGTCCTGTTGTTAAACTCTTTTCAATGAAACCATGTGAGCAATGCTTGCTACCTCTTCTGTCAGCCACTGACAGCTGGTCCTACCTAACCCACAGATTTGCTTTGAGGATCAAATGAGAGGATGTGTGCAAAAGGGCTATAGAAGCCCCAGGGTTAGGGAAGTCATCTTCATGATTGAGAGGAATCCTAGTACAGTGTAAAGGGCATGCATGGGCTTCGGACCACATCCTGGGTTCAAATCGTGGCCCCACCCCTTTTTAGCTGTGTTGTTGGAGGCAAGTGCTTAATCTTTCCCAAGCCTCAAGTTTCCATCCTGTTAGTCAAGGAAAGGAATTCTCTGTTTTGTAGTCTTGGAAGATTTGACATGACAATACACCCTACAAGTCTCCCTCACACATGACGGGTATTAAATATGTTGTTAGCTCCCTGCCTCGTCCCCTCGCATCTGTTATGAAACTGTTTTCTCAGGTGAGTTTTACAAAGCTCCTGTTGCATCCGAGGCTTCTAAAAGGGCTTCTCACAGAGCACTTCAGACCCTTTTTCACGCTCTGAGAGGCAGTCTCCCATTTAAGGAAGAATGAATGGCTTGCCACAGGCCGGAAATTGATTAAATTGCCCAGAACAAATGTTTTGCTTCTTCAGTTAAGATCAGGAGGTTCTGGTATAGAACACAAATTGTATTTTTGTATTGTTTTCTTTTTATTTCTCTTCATCAAAAAAACCCTCCACAATCTGTATAGTGGTTACAGAAAATATTCAAGCAACAGTGAAGTCTATACAGTAAAAATTACAAGCCCTTACCACATGTACTTTCTGATGCACGTTTAGGGTGTCCGAGTTTAAGTGGGGCCCAGCACATAGCATTTTTTTTCCAGTCTAAATCTCGAACTAATTGAAAAATAAGATGAAGACAGCCAGGGTAACAATCACTTTTATTAGTGAAAATGTTAGTCTTGGAGAATGTGGCTTATACTTGTGGGCAAGTGGCTTTTCTAGCAATGAACCCCAGAACTAGATAGACCACCACCCTGCCACGGGTGTTACTGGACCAACACAGTCAGAGCCTTGGCCACCCAGGAGAGCCTGGCTCATGCAACTCAGTATAGGCTCTCTGCAGGCAGCATGCTGTCAAGGGAAGGGGAGAGTTGGGGGCACAGTCTCATGCCAGTCCTTATCCCAAATGCATCGGTCATGTAAAGCTGGTCTCGTGTGTGTGCGTGCGTGCGTGCGTGCGTGTTGGAAGGAGGGGCATTGATGAGATTGGTAGAGAGAGGCGGGGAGGATTATCTCCATGGTTGTTCTCTATAAGGAAGAAAACTTTAAGGGTAAGACTAAGTGCCCCCTTTCACACAACATTATGCCCTGTTTCCTGTTCCTGTGATGGTGCTCCCACAAACATCCTCACATAATTTTCAGTGGGCTCTTGGGTGAGCATTTCTATAGTGGAAGTTTCTATAAGTGAGTTTGTGGTTATGTAAACTTTAGATTCACATGTACTGAGTACTAACTGTGGACCAGGCAGCTTACATTATTTTTTCACCTTTCCCCTCTGCTGTGGTCACCAGCCTCACCGTATAAACCGCCTCTTCATGTAGGAAGGCTGCGGAGGGCCCCAGCATCTGCTTTAACCGCGGTCCAGCAATCTGACTGGAGGTCAGTCACAGAGAATCAGGTCAATCACTGAAGTGCAGTTCCAGGCTCTCCATCTGACCTTCTGAATTTCATGCACCTGAACGCGTCGTTGACCCTTCTCCAGCCTCTGCTCTCCTCTGTCACACCGGTATAATATCACCTACCGGTTTGGGGGAGGGGGGAGGGTTGAAATTCAATAAGCTGATGTATTTAAAATGCCCGAGGAAAGGTCAAGATAGAGAGATCAGAGGAAAGGGAGTGGGTGCCAGTGCTGAGGAGGTAAAATTGGGTGTACAAGAGCCATTTGAGGGTATCTTGCACTGAGAGGCAAAAGGCCAGCCTCCAGGACATCTCTGCGCTGAGACTCAGGTCTGGCAGGCTGCTGGGAATATCTTTCCTGATGTTTAAATAGCCTCCAGCGAGACCAGAAAGTACGAAGCCTCCGGGTGGTTCATCTTCAGCACAGCCCCAAATGCCCAGGTGGACCAGATAGTCCTCCTTGGTCCACCTGCTCATCAAAGGCTTTCTCTGGTGATGGTAGTGAAACTTTCCAGAACGAGCCAGTATAACTTTAATAGTGAAGACAAATAAAGTGAAAATCTGCCCACTGACTAGATGCAACAGGCATTGACCGAGCACCGCTATTGCACAGGAACTAGCAAAACCTTCTTTCATCCCGAGGGTGGGTATTATTGAGTCGTTAGGCATGAGGTGGCACAGGTAGCCCATCTACGCGCAGCAAGGTTGTGGCAGAGCTGAGTGCTCTTTTATGTAATTAGGAGTGCTGCAGCGTTGAGGTCTAAGCCCTCTCCGGGTCTCCTCCGCCCGCCCCGCCCCGCCCCTCCCCGCCGCGCCGCCCCCCTTACCCGGTCGAGCCTGCGGGAGCCGGCTCCTGGTCCCCGCGCCCGCCCTCCGCCTCTCCGTTGTCAGCCCGCGCGCCTGCTCCCGGCCAGTCAAGCTGGGTGGAGAAGCGCAGGCGGCGCCGCGTCCTCATCAATGAGCGCGGCCACCTAGTCCAAGAAGGCGTAGTCCGGGGACCGTCGCGGGTTGTGGAGCCCAGCCATGGCTCCTCCGGGCGCGGCGGCCGGCTGGGGCCCAGGACCCTGAGGGGCGCGCTGAGCTCGGGAGCGGGCGGCGCACTCAGGTGAGAGGCCGTCGGGGAGCACGCAGGGAGCGCGTCGGGCACCATGAACCGCCGCCTGCCGCCGCCGTCGCTGTGGCTGTTGCTGCTGCTCACCGGCGTCGTGCACACTGTGAGTACCGCGGTCCAGGCGTGGTGGGGATAGCGGGGGACGCCCCCATATCTTCTACTAAGGTGTGAAAACCCTTAATCCCGTCCTCCTCATCAATAATCTCTATCAGCTTCAATCCAGAGGGCCCCTACCCTCAAAATAAACACCTGTGCGCCAGGAGAAGGCAGCTCTCAGAGGAACCCCTGCGCTCCACCCCACCCCTTCTGTGGACCGCTGGACTGAGCCTCTAAGACGCCCCTAGGCTGAAATTCTGGAGCTGTCCCTGGAGGTGCCTACTGTGTGCAGGGCACTTGGCTCCCATTATTTTACTGAAACCTCATAACCTCCTTACGAGGTTGATACTATCACCCTCACTTTACTGACAAGGAAGCCGAGAATTGGAAATACCAGAAAATATTGCCCCCAAGAGAAGACAGTTGGAACACACATCCGTCTGCCCAAAGCCTTGACATTTGCACACAACCGGGCTGCACATAGGAAGACCTCAGAGAGTCCAGCCCGCAGCTTTCGGGTTTGGGATGGGACCGTTTGCAGCTCCCTGCCCCCTCTCTCTTGTGGGAGTTGGCTCCCTAACGTCTGCATGCCTGAGGACTCCTGGGAGCGGCTGGTCTCCACAAACCAGGTCCAGGGAGGAGCTGGGAGAGAAAAGAGAAGGCAGCAGAGTCTGCAGCTGTTTTCTTTCCCACAGAAACTCCTGGGAATCACAGGCCTCTCCCTGTGGGATTTGTGAGGGATAGAGTGGCTGCACCCAGACTGGCCAAATGGAAGGAATGGGGAGGCAGTAAGGATGGGGAGTGAGGGGTACAGATTTCAGAACTACCATACTTCTTTCCCCTAACATTCCAGGCAGGCCCCCAAGACCTCTGTCCTAAGAAATTCCCCAGGGAAAGCACTTGGGGACCCAATTTTGAGTCTCCAATCTCTGTCCTGGGCAAGTCCTTTTTGGTGTCCGGTGACTTTGCCCTCCTACAGTTCTCCCCTGTGTGATCATAACACAAACCTCAGGTCCTAGAGCTGATGGGAGTGTTAACAAGCAGTAGATGCTCGTCATTCCCGCAGGTCCATGACATTCCAGCAACAGCAGTTTGGAAGAGTGGAATTTGGGGATCTTGTCCCCGCCTCCCTGATAACCTTGGAGCCTCTTCTCAGTGCTGGTGTCGGAAGGTGCTGGAGTAACAGTGCCTACTCATTAGTTTGAACTCCCAATTTGGGGATAAGCCACCTGAGACACTGGGGACAATTCAAAGTCAAATGTAGCCTAGAGGTGTACTTAAATGCTGTGTCCAGGGATGGGAGAGGCAGTAATTTCCTCTCTGTGACTTCTCAAGTACCTGCAGTAACCCTGAGGCTGTCTGAAGAAATCAAGAGGTTGGAGGTTCAACCTGCATTTTAATCTCAAAGGGACCTGCCTGTATCCAAGAATAAACAGCGGGGGAAATGAGACCCGTCACTTGGTTCCGTGTGCCTTGCAAGGGTGCTTCACTGTGCTCTGGTTCCCTCATTTTACAGATGAGCAAACAGACCACAGAGAGAAGGGACCTGCCCCAAAGCTGCAAGTTAGTGGTAAAGCCGGGACTACAACCCAGATCTCTTGATTTCCAGCTACCCAGTGCTTGCTAATTACATCCGGTGTCCTTCTGTGTCATTTTCATACACTCAGCGGCGCTGCCTTGTGTAGAATTATTGGAGAGTTTCCTGTAAGTCTTGGTCCTCTGATTATTTTACAGGCTTATCCTGACCTAAACTCTCATGCTTCTTGGCAGAGAACTCCTTTAACAAATAGGAGTGAAACTGGTCTACTTTGACTCACGTTTTGCCATTCCCTATGAAACCCCATTTTCCTTCTGTATGACTGAATGGTCAGACGTTCGATTTTGAAATTTAAGGATATTGAAACAGTTTTTTATTCATTTGGGTCTCTCCCTTGAATAAGAGCATAGGCACCGTCCTAATGGGAGGTTATTAAGGCCAAATTGCTTGTCACTACCCCTTCCCCTCTTCCCTTTCCAGACAGGAAGGAGGGGTACCAGGAGAAAACCTTGTAAGTGGACACCAAAAAGTGATGATTGGGACAGTGTTTTGAGATTGCCAAAGGAAACCCTGACCACACCTCCCTTTGCTACCCCCACTGCCATGTATTTATCTTATGAGGACTTTCACCTGGGACAGTGTTGTCATTATTCACCACAGATCTGTCCTCCTCTCTTCCCCGATACCATGTAAGAAGGAGCTCATGATCATGTGTTGAATGAATGAATGAATGAATGAATGAAAGAAATGATGACATCTATAGGGATTGCCTCAAGCTGTGGCAGTTTCACATAGCAACAAGCAATGAAAACTGACGTCTTGAAAGCAATCACTACTTACAAAATGTGTGAAGCAAAGGAAAATTAATCATTCAAGGTAGGGCTGTTTAATCCAGGACTTCCGGCAAACTGCCAACTTGATAATCATAGTGAGTTAAGTGGGGTGTGTGGGACTACTTTTTCCTCAATCACTGTTTCTTAACTTCGAAACTATAATTTTGGATCTTAAATCTGGGCTTTCAACAAGGGGTGCTGGGAAGAGAGCTAGACCCTCCCTTGGCATGGGTTGAACTAATGGGGTGGGGGTAATGGGGACAGGGTGGAGAAAGGGGGTTGGATAATTCTTTGTTGTGTGTCCTGTGCGTTGCGTGGTGTCTGGCAGCGTTCCTGGCCTCTACCCAGTAGAAACATGTCTCCGAGTTGTGTCAACACAAATGTCTTCAGACATTTCCAAGTGTTCTCTGGGAGGCAGGGAGGGCAAAATTGTCCCTGGTTGAGAACTGTTGCCTTAAAGGTTGTCATGTTTCAGGGGAGATGCATTAATAGGGCTAATAATAGGTGTTAATTGCATGTTGGACCCAGGGAAGTGAGGTTGGTGACAGGGAATCTGGGCTGGAGGACAGAAGCAGGTGTGCCTCATGAAACCCATTTCCAAACCAGATAAAAAGACTTTTGTGGGCAATGGCTTCCTTGATCCTCTTACATTTTCCCTTCCCACTTTTCCCCACCTCCATCTATCCCTCCTCAGTTGACAGCTTAGAAACATAAACCTCCAAGTATAGGGTCTGGCACATAGAAGCCTCCAGCGCGTGGTGGCCCCTGGCTCTTCCTGTAGTGCCTCTGGATCCGGGGGCTGACAGGCTCTGTGAGCAGAATCTTAGGAAAGCCCGTAAAGGCCCCTTGAGGAGCTGGATATTGATAACTCTTCAGAGGGTCACTGGGATGTTGTATACCCGAAAAATCACTTTCTGATTTTCTGAGGAAGTATTGTAGAATTATTTAAAAATTTTTACTATCCCTAAAATTAATGTGAATGATGATGATGATAAAGGCTTTCCTTGTTGAGCACTTATTTCACACTAGACAGTCTGCTAAGTATTCCCAGCAGCACCTGATTTAATTCTCTCATCAACACTCAGTACCTCCAGGCCAGTGCACATGAGGACACTGAAGCCATTTGCTTGGGTTACTTGGCTGGATGTGGTGGTGTGAGGACTGAAACCCAGGTGTTCTGAACCAGCACATGCATCTGCTCCTACAGAGAGGCCTGCTCTGGTTTCTGGTGCCCAAGGTGCTGTAATAATATTCTCTCCCAAGCCTCAAAATGACATTAAATTCAGTTTAATCTAATTGCTTTATAAAATATAAAACAAACACTGAAATACACACAGCATTTTATCGAGGGAGACAGAGAGGAGCTTGGGGTTACAAAAGCAAACAAAATGAAGGTAGATACACTTCCCGGACTGCTTAGCAGAGTCCTCTCGGCTTTAGCATCACCTTTTTGCCATTGCCGTTGAGCTCCGGTTCCTCCTCCCTGTCCCCATTATCCCCACCATCCCCACCCCATCATTACCTCCCATGTCAAGGGAGGGCATAGCTCTCTTCTTGGCACTCCTGTTGAAAGGCCAGACTTAACATTCAGATCAGCTCCCTCCAGTGATCCTTGACTTGGTCCCTGCTTCCTTGCCCTTAGTGAGCTTAGATTTCTCTCCACTGACCTTCACTCAGGCTCTGGGACAGCCTGCAGCCCAAGGCAAAACCCATAACACTCAGATCCTATCTACTTACTTACATTACAAACAGAGGACTGCTCAATGTTCCTGTGGACTTGAGAGAATGAGAATATCCTGGGGCCCACCCAGCCTCATCATTCTGTGTCTGACAGATTCTAAGGGGCATCTGGGGAAGAGACCTCTTTGGCTGATTGTCGCCTGTGGTCCCAGCCCGTTGTGCTGCCAGGATCCCCGAATTTTCCACAGTCCTCTTCAGAATCCCCACATGTCCAATACCCGTTCCCTCTCCCCTGGCTCTCTGAGGGTCTCCCTGATGTCTACGAGTCTCTTCAAACCCCTGACCTTACCACCTCCTTTTCATTTGCACCACACTGGTTTGTCTCCCATTTTTTGAGAGTCAAGACTATGTGGATGAACTGCCTCTGCCCAATATCTGATAGGTGTGTCTAAATTATACCCCGCTGTCCTTTTCCTTGGTCTTTCTCAGTCAGCTTGAGCTGCCATAACCAAACACCACAGATGAGGGGGCTGAAACAAGAGACATATATATCTCACATTTTGGGGTACTGGAAGTCTGAGATCAGAGGCCGGTAGGGTAGGGTTCTGGTGAGAGCCCGACTCCGGGCTTGAAGATAGCTGCTTTGTCCTCACATGGCCTTTCCTCTGGGCGAGTGCAGACGGAGAGATAAACATTGAGCATCTGGTGTCTCTTCTTAGAAGGACACTAATCCTATCAAATCAGGGCCCCACTTTTATGACCTCATTTGACCTTAATTGCCTCCTTATGGGCCCCATCCCCAAATGCAGCCACACTAGGGGTTAGGGCTTCAAGATACAAAGTTTGGGGAGACACAAACATTCTGTCCATAACACTATCTGAGTGAAATAGAGGCTCTACTCCTGCCCACAGCCAGTCCCTCCTTGGAGTCGGTGAGCTTCAAGGGCAGGAGCCATGTCCCTGTTACCTTCGTGTCCCCAGGGATGAGCAGATTGCTGGGCATCTAGTAGGTGCTCAATAAAAGTTTGCTAAAATTTTGTGTTTTGAACTGGGTGTAGGATAGTGAATTCCCTCTTCTTATTTCTTATTGTGTAAACTAGACTAGCATTTCCTTTTTGTTCCTCCTTGAAATCATATCTTTTCTGTCTCAAGTTGGCAAGCAAGTAATTATATTATAAAATGTGATAAGCAAAGTGATGTTGAACTTCTTTACCTTCTTCAGAATTTAATAGGATTTTATTACACCTCCTCCCAGATTTTATCTTTTCAGATTTGAGTCTAAAATTAAACTCTAAAATAGATTACAGAACTGTCTTTTGACATCTTTCCTCTCTTATTTTGGGGTGGGGGGAATCTCTTATTCTCTTTCCTTTCTTATTATTTTCTCTCTTTCTCTGCAGACTGGACTTTTCTGTTGCTTTATTTAAGTTAAAAAATGGCTGTCACGTCGCTTCGAAGCTTATATGCTTCAGTAATTAGAGAGATAGATGCTACTCCCAATTCCAACAGCAAATATCCAGGAGAGGAAAGCAGATTGTCTTAAGCTGGGTGAGGTTTTCTGTCTTGGTCTGATCAGTAGATAGGACCTCACAGCATAAACCAACCTACCTTGAGATGAAGGGGTCTTTTCTGGGATGGGAGTGGGGGGAGTTGTTGGCTGAAAGGCAGAGAAGACATCTCAAAGTATGTCTACCATCTAAGAAAATCCCCCAAAGAAACGAATGATGGAAGCGAGTCACAAATCATCAACCAACAGGTGTGAGCTTGGACTGTATGGTGGGCCAGCCATGACCGGGTGCCGACTCACTGCCTGCCAGAGACACCATTAGATGTACAAGATCTCAGAAAGCTTACAACTTAAGTGCCTTCTCTAAAAATACCAAACAACAACAACAACAACAACAACAAAAACCCTTGTAAATTATCCCTTAGCAACCAAAACTAAATCTAAAATATGGGATTAAAAAATGGAATTTACCCAGGATGACCATGGACAGACATCGAGTCCATAGTTCAGCAACAAACCGAAGAGAATTTATGGTAGTTTAGAAAGTCGAAGGGCTCCTTGGGGCAAGTCCCAGAGAAGCTGGTTGGCAGCGTTATCCAGCGTTGTTCTGTCAGAACCTGGGAGTACAGCTTTGGTATATAAATGGGTGTGATGAAGGCCTATGAATTTTGTGATCAACAAGAAAAAAAAGTCAACTTAAAATTCCAGGAGAAGACAAGATTATATGAAAAATTTTGTGGTCCAAGGATTTTAAAAACTCTGACATGATTTTAGCAATATTTTAAAAACTCTAGATGTAAAGATGGCTTGGACTTAAACCCTGAAACTGAAGAGGAAAATATATGTATGTTTTTTGTCAATTTAAAAAATAAAGAAAAGCACCATTTAGTAATTTTTTTTTCTGACAATCCCTTTTTTAATTTATGGGGAGTACCTATATATTTTTTAAAGATTTTATTTATTTATTTTTAGAGGGAGGGAGAAAGAGAGGGAGAGAAACATCAATGTGTGGTTGCCTCTCAAGCGTGTCCCACTAGGGACCTGGCCCGCAATCCCAGGCATGTGCCCAGCTGGGAATCCAACCGGTGATCCTTTGGTTCGCAGTCCAGCACTCAATCCACTGGGCCACACCAGCCAGGGCTAAGTATATGAGATTTTTTTTCTTCTCGCTGACAACCGATTTTTCAACTTTCCAGACATCAGCTAGGTGCCTTACAATTTAATTCAACTCTAACTCTAACTACCTGGAGTTAGCCCAGACCCCACAGGTAAGGACTCAGTCCCATGAGACTGCTCCTACTTCAGACACCAATCACAAATCTGGGCCACCTATACTTTTAACCAACTGGCTATAGATTGGGGGTTCGCACGAACCTCCTCAGGTTCGTTAATTTGCTAGAACAACTCACAGGACTCAGGAAAGCACTTTACTTACTATTACCGGTTTATTTTAAAACTTACAGCTCAGAGACAGCCAAGTAGAAGAGATGCATAGAGCAAGCAAGGGGGCACATGGAGCTCCCATGCCCTTTTCTAGATGCGCTGCCCTCCCAGCACCTGGATGTGGTCACTAACCTGGAAGCCCTCCAAACCCTCCAAACAATAGTTTAGGGTGTTTGTTCATGGAGGTTTCATTATGTAGGCATGATTGATGGAATCATTTCTCATTGAGTAACACAGTCTCTAGCCTCTCTCTCCTCTCAAGTGGTGGAAGAATGGGGCTGGAAGTTCCAACCCTCTAACCACATGGTCGGTCTTTCTGGTGACTAGCCCCCAACCTGAAACTATCTATGGGCGTCCAGCCACCAGTCATCTTATTAGCACATGAGAAGTCACTCATCACCTATCACTTTGGAGATTACAAGGGCCTTAGAAGCTCTTGCATCAGGATCTGGGGATTAAGACCAAATATTAAAAGATACTCCTCTCACCCCATCACTCAAGAAATGACAAGGCTTTTAGGAGCACTGTGTCAGGAACCAGGGACAATGACCAAATATATATTTCTTATTGTATCACAAATACATATTTCTTATTATGTCCCATTAGGACATCCAGTTAAAAATGGCACATTAACCACATGTGTTTATCTGCTCCTCCCCTGGGAATGTCCTTGAAGTGACAGTAAAGGAATCAAAAGAGTTTAAAACCACACAGTCAAAGAGAACAAGACAAGAGACAGGGAAGCAGAACTTTCAAGAATCTCTGGGAAATGGACAGTGAATGAAGGGGTGGTGGCCCTGGAGGAAAAAGAACCACCTAAATGCCTGCAGTGCGTGGAAGGGACATTGATGAGAAACAGTCTGGATGGCCTGTAGCACCCCAGAAGGGCCCCAGACCAGGGGAGAGACACCCACAGATCCTGACTGTGTGGTCCTTCTTGACCTGACTACTTTGCAGTGAAGGCTGCCCGTCCACACGTAGTTCAGGCCCAAAGTGGTTCCTAGGGCCACTTTTGTGCCTCAGGCTTAAACAAGACACTGAGAAAGGCCTCCAACATGGAAGTGAGCAAACAGAGGAAAGGAAACAGACCGTGCAGAGAGGATGAAAATCTTAAAACACAAGACTACAACCAATATCGTGTTCTTTAAACTTTCTTTTAAAAGGGAGCCAGGTAGAGGAAGTGTGGAGAAGAGGACCCCATGGAAAAGGGATCATCAGAGACTAAGAAAGCCTGTTTGGAAAGTAAATGTCTGATGACAAAACATTTGTTAGAGACTTAACAGATGATGTCAAGGAAATATCCCAGAGAGATTGCACAGACAAAACGAAGATTGGAGGATTGATCTGTGTTGTTCATTATTCAACCTGCACGAATTCTAGGAAGGCAGAATAGAGAAGAGGGAAGGAGGAAATAAAATAAATAACAATGTTTTTAAAATTCCCAGAGATTAAGAACACAAATCTTCAGATAGAAATGCCCACTGAACATCTAACTAGTAAGTAAAAAAGGAAACCATTTCATCAAGAAATTTTAACATAACTAAAAACAAACAAAAATCCTAAGTATTTCTAGAAAGAAAGCAAAAGTCATATGCAAAAGATTTGGAATCAGAAATAAATTTCTTATCATCAACCCGGAAGAGAGAAGGAGAAATGCCTTGACAATTTGGAAGGAAAATTATTTCCAACTTAGCATTCTCTCAAATTAATAAAAACTTTTTCACTCCTGCAAAGGTTCAAAAATTTAACCTCCTATGTACGCTTTCTTAAGACTAGAGAATGTGCTTCTGCCAAACAAGGAAGTAAAGTTAGGAAAAATACATGGAGTCTAGGAAACAGGCTCCAGCTGGGAGAGTTGGGAAGCAGCTACCCCAAGCTGTAGCCAGGCGGCAGGCCCAGCCTGGAGATGAGGGAGGCGGCCTGTGGGAGACGGGTCTCCAGAGGAAAAACGAAGAGCTGTTGACAGATGTCTAACAGAGCTGTTGGAGTACGTGGAAGATTTGGCCTTACCCAGAAAACTAATCAAATGAAAAAACAAAGTAATTACTGACCCCAGGAAAGACAAAATGTACAAGAAAGACATAATCATTTTACATGACTAGACTCACCAGTGAACAATATTTCATAGTCAAAATAAGTCATCATAAATACACATCACACATTTTAAAATTAAATCAAAAGGAGGATATGTAATACATGGGGAGCGAACACATGTGGGGAGATGAAAATGACAAGCAAATCTTTACCTTCCAGATGGAAAGTTTCGGATAATGTCTCAAATTAATAAATCAAGAAATAGCTCTATAGGACTATAATTCTTAAATATGGAGATACAAATGAGAACAAACAGCTGAAAAGACTTGAAATTGCTGTTGGAGAGCAGGTAGAAGGTAAGGAAGGGAACAGCTATTTTTCATTATAAATGCTTTGATACCAGCACAGGTAAAGTTTTTAGATACACAAATTTGACATTAGAGAAACGGTTTAAGAGGAGCTTTTAAGGACTAGGAGCTCTTGTTTAGAGAAAATTTTAGCAATTCTATCATCTTCACTTATCTCTTTCTCCTGTGAATTTTAAGTAAAATTATATTTCATACTTTTAAATGTCATAAGTATATAGAAATACGTGTATAAATAGACACATGGCTACTATATATCAGTCTCTCCTCCCCTTCTTGAGCTTAATTGAGATAAAAAGGGGCATCTTCCCTATGCATTCTCTAACCCAGGCATCTGCTACATGGTAGCTCCACAAGCACACGATCTTCCCAGCCACTCCCAGAAACCCTGAGCCCTGCCTTCCTTCAATGCTGGTCACCCTCTGAAAACCATGGACTCAGTCTTTCCAGCAGAATACTTGGCTGTCACGCATCAGTGGACACCACACATTTCTGCAGTTGGAATACCACCACTGCAAAAAATTATCTTCATTTATTAAATTTTAATGGAAGGATCAAGGATAAAAGAAATGTGAGCTGATGGACTTCACACCCATTAGGGTGGCTTTTTTTTTTTAAGATTTTATTTACTTAATAGGGAGAAAGAGAAGGAGAGAAACATCAATGTGTGGTTGCCTCTTGTGCGCCCCCTAGACCAGGAATCCAACCAGCGATCCTTTGGTTTGCAGGTGGGCACTCAATCCGTTGAGTCACACCAGCTAGGATGAGGATGGCTGTTATTAACACAGAAAAATAACAAGGAGTAGAAGAGGATGTAGAAAAATTAAAACCCTTGTTCACTGTTGGTGGAAATGTAAAATCGTGTACCTGCTGTGGGCAACAGTTCAATGGTTCTTTGAAAAAGTAAACATAGAAAAAATAAACATAGTATTGCCATATGATCCAGCAATTTCATTTCTGGGTATATACCTAAAAGAATTGGAAACAGGCACTCAAGGAGATATTTGTACACTCATATTCAAAGCAGCATTATTCGCAGTACCAACAGGTGGAAGAAACCCAAGTGTCCATAACCAGATGAATGGATGAGCAAAAAGTGATATGTACATGCAATGGAACATTATTCAGCCTTCCATATGAATGAAGGTCTTATAGATGCTGCAGCATGAATGTGAAACAAGCCAGGCCCAAAGGAACAAATACTGTATGATTCTACTCACACGAACCATTTAGAATAGGCAAGTTCATAGAGTCAGAAAGTAGAATAGAGGTTGCCAGGGGGCGGGGGAGGGCCAATGGGGGTTAGCGGTTAACAGAGACAGAGTTTCTCCTGGGATGCTGAAAAATTCTGGAGATGGAGAGTGATGATGATCGCACAACATGGTAAATGTGCTCAATGCCACTGAATTGTATATTTAAACATAGTAAAAATGGTAAAGTTTATGTTATATAAAAAGAAGTGCAGGATGAGAGGAAAAAGTTCAGCTGTCCTCTGATTATGTTTTCCTACAGTCCCAGGGGAAAAACAGCAAGGAAGTTGAACTTTTCTTGGAGAGGTGGTTCCCACTGTAGGTGTCCCCTGATTTCTGATCTTGCTCCATTGCTCTCAAGGCTTCTTTGTGGAATACCCTCTTTCTCCAATCTCCAACAGTGCAAACTGCCACCCAGTTTTGGGAGCCTTCACTTCCTATCTGTTCACATTGATGCTACCCTAAGACCTGTTCCCCACCCTGTGTCAGTCAGCTATGCTGCATAACAGTCAAAATAACCCCAGTGGTAACAACAACAGATGTTATTTTTCTTTTAGTGTTTGCAAGTGAGCAAGGTTTTGATTGATCATCCATGGTATTGGCGGTGATACAATCAAGGTACAGAACATTTCTCTTACCCAAGGATCCTTCATGGTGCTCTGTTATCGTCACACCCCTTCCTTAACTCCCGACAGCAACTAATATGTTCCCCACTTCTATAATTATGTCATTTCAAGAATGTTATATAAATGTAATCATATAGTATGAAACCTTTTGGTTATCAAGAGGGTATAAAACCTGGTCTTTCACCTGTTGGAAGGTTGGTTATTGAAATTGAGGTCCCTGGGTGGGCAACCTTGGTCACATCCCCTAACCATTGTGGGCCTTGCCCTTTCTGTTTCTCTTTATAGGTTATTTTTTATTTTATTTTTATTTTTTACTTACAGTTAACATCCAATATTATTCTATATTAGTTTCAAGTGTACAGCATAGTAGTTAAACATTTATATAATTTACAGAGGGATTCCCCTCCATAAGTTTAGTACCCACGTGGCACTGTACACAGTTATTACAGTATTATTAACTATATTCCTTATGCTGTACTTTACATCCCCATGACTATTTTGTAACTGCCAATATGTACTTCTTAATCCCTCCACCTCTTTCACCTAGCCCCCAGTTCCCCTCCCATCTGGAAACTGTTCATTTGTTCTCGGTACCTATGAGTCTGTTTCTGTTTTGCTTGTTCATTTAATCTGTTCTTTAGATTGTACATATAAGTGAAATCATATGGTATTTGTCTTTCTCTGTATGACCTGTTTCACTCAGCACAATACCCTCTAGGTCCATGATGATGCAATAGTAAGATTTCATTCCTTTTTTTTGGCTGAGTAATATTTCATTGTATTTATGTACCACTTTATCCAATGGTCTACTGATGTGCAGTTGGGTTGCTTTCATATCTTGGCGATTGTAAATATGCTTCATGTATCTTTTTGAATTAATGTTTTGGATTTCTTCAGATAAATATCCAGAAGTGGAATCGCTGGGTCATAAGATAGTTCTATTTTTAGTTTTATGAGGAACCTCCATACAGTTTTCCATAGTGGTTGCACCAATTTGCAATCCCACCAACAGTGCATGAGGGTTCCTCTTTCTCCACATCCTGTCAACACTTGTTGTTTGTTGATTTATTATGATAGCCATTCTGACAGGTATGAGGTTTTAATTCTTGGTGCGGTTTTAATGTGCATTTATCTGATGATTAGTGCCATCTTTTCATATGTCTATCGGTCATCTGTATGTCTCTCTTTAGAGAAATGTCTATTCAGGTCCTGTACTAATTTTTTAATTGAATTATTTGGGTTTTTTATGTATGTTAAGAAGTATGTGTGTTAAGAAGGTCTTTATAAATTTTGGATATTAACCCGTTATCAGGTGTATCATTAGTGTATATCTTCCCCCAGTTGGTAGGTTGTTTGCATTTTGTTGATGGTTTCCTTTGCTGTGAAAAAACTTTTTAGTCTAATGTAGTTCCATTTGTTTATGTTTTCTTTTGTTTATCTTGTCCAAGGAGATATATAAGAAAATATTGCTAAAAGCAATGTCTGAGATTTTACTGCCTATGTTTTATTCTGGGAGTTTTATGGCTTTGGGTGTTACAGTTAAGTTTTTAATCCATTTTGATTTTTTAAAAATATATATTTCTATATATATATTAATATATTTCATTAATTATACTATTACAGTTGTCCCATCTCCTCCCCCCACCCCCCTCCCTGCACACCCCTTCCCCCCACACTCCCCCTCTTTAGTTCATGTCCATGGGTCATATATATGAGTTCTTTG